>JAUUTY010001364.1:0-60438 GCA_030979885.1 Lolium multiflorum
GTTGTGTTTGTCGGGATCCGATGGATAGAGAATACTATGTTATGGTGATTATCAATCTATTACTTATGTGTTGTTTATGATCTTGCATGCTCTCGGTTATTAGTAGAGGCTCTGGCCAAGTTTTTTACTCTTAACTCCAAGAGGGGAGTATTTATGTGCTCGATAGTGGGTTCATGCCTCCATTAAATGTGGGACGTGAGAGAAAGTTCTAAGGTTGTGGATGTCTTTGTGCCACTAGGGATAAAACATTGATTCTATGTCTAAGGATGTAGTTGTTGATTACATTCGCACCATACTTAATGCAATTGTCTGTTGCTTGCAACATACTTGAAGGGGTTCGGATGATAACCTGAAGGTGGACTTTTTAGGCATAGATGCACTCATTTGGATGGCGGTCTATGTACTTTATCGTAATGCCCAGTTAAATCTCACTATATTTTATCATATCATGTATGTGCATTGTTATGCCCTCTCTATTTGTCAATTACCCGACTGTAATGTTCACCCAACGTGCTTTTATCTTATGGGAGAGACACCTCTAGTGAACTGTCGACCCGGTCCTATTCTTTACATACCATACAATTGTTCTTTACTATTTTCTTCGCAAACAATCATCTTCCACACTGTCTGATTCAATCGCTTTATTCTGACAAGCCGGTGAGATTGACAACCTCAGTGTACTGTTTCGTTAGGGCAAAGTACTTTGATTGTGTTGTGCGGGTTTCCACGTTGGCGCCGGAATCCTGGTGTTGCGCCGCATCACATTTCGCCACCATCAACCTTCCATCGTGCTTCTTGGCTCCTCCTGGTTCGATAACCTTGGTTTCTTTATGAGGGAAAACTTGCTGTTGTGCGCATCATACCTTCCTCTTGGGGTTCCCAACGGACGTGTACATCTACACGCGCATCATTGATCAAGATTATGTTGGTAGCATGTCACCTCGAAATTATTCTTTTTATCGTTTACCTACTCGAGGCGGGAAGTAGGAACTAAGCAGGGATGCTTGATACGTCTTAGCATTACCTATAATTTGATGTTCATGCTTGTTTTGCCAATAATACCTACATGTTTTGCTCACACTTTACAATGTTTTTATGCATTTTAAGACTAACCTATTATCGAATCAGAAGTGCCAGTTCCTGTTTTCTTTTGTTTTTGGTTCCAGAAAGGCTATTCGGGCAATATTCTCGGAATTTGACGAAACAAAGACCCAACATCTTATTTTTCCTGGAACCTTCCCAGAAAGTCAGAGAGGGACCAGAGGGGAGCCCTAGGGGCCCCACACGTGGTGGCGGCGCGGCCCAAGGGGGGGCGCCCCCTACTGTGAGGAGGCCCCGTGGCCCCTCCGACTCCGCCTCTTCGCCCTATTTAAGCCGTCACGACCTAAAACATCGATACGGTGTGAAACTCCAAAAAAGACTCAGGAGGCGCCACCGCCATGCGAAACTCAATTCGGAGAGACCAATCCCTGTTCGGCACCTGCCGGGACGGGGAATTGCCCCCGGAGCCATCTCCATCGACACAACCGCCATCTTCATCGCCGTTGCTGTCTCCTATGATAATCAAGTGTAGGAGGCATAGTATAATCATAATAAAATTTACTCTCCATAGTAGGCGGCACCAAAAGACCACTATCATTATAATCATCATAAATAGGAGGCAAAGTATCATCAAAGAAAATTTTCTCCTCAGTGCTGGGGGACTAAAAATATCATGCTCATCAAAACCAGTTTCCCCAAGCTTAGAATTTTCCATATCATTAGCAACAATGGTGTTCAAAGCGTTCATACTAATATCATTGCTACTAGCATGCAAATAAGATTCCATAGGTTTTTTAATTTTCGCAGCAAACAATCCATGTCTTAACTTAGGAAATAGAAATAAAAGCTCACTGTTGCTTTCCATTATGCCTAACTAGTGTAAACAAGAAACCAAAAGATGCAATTGCAGGATCTAAAGAAAATAGCTTCGAGCACTTACAAGCAGCAGAAAATAACTTAGTTACCTGGGAGTAAGTGCCTTTTACCTTTCCTCCCCGACAACGGCGCGGAAGAAAATAGCCGATGTCTACTCACTTCTTTTCACAGCCAAGCAGTGTTGGGCCTCAAGCGGAGAGGTTTGTGGAAACGGCTTAGAAGTTTTCCCTTAAGTGGATTACCCAAGGTTTATAGAACTCAGGGAGGAAGAGGTTAAAGATATCCCTCTCAAGCAACCCTGCAATCACGATACAGAAGTCTCTTGTGTCCCCAACACCTAATACACTTGTCAGATGTATAGGTGCACTAGTTCGACGAAGAGATAGTAGAAATACAAGTAGTATGGATGTATATGGGTGGTAATAGTAATCTGAATAATGTGACGAGTAAACATCGGTAGAACGATAAATAAGCAGTGTTTTGCAGTGTTGGAAACAAAGGCCTAGGGATCATACTTTCCACTAGTGGACACTCTCAACATTGATCGCATAATAAATAATAACTTCTCTCATTTTGTGCTACATATACTCTTGTTTGATAATGAACACCATTCGTTGTGTAGGATTACAACCCTCAATGCCGGAGTTAACAAGCTCCCACAACATTCGATATTCATGTTTAAGTAACCTTAGAGCATAATAGATCTTTGCAAAATAGACCAAGTACTAACATAGCATACACATTGTCACCATTACACTATGAAAGGGGGAATAGATCACATCAATACTATCATAGTGATAATTAACTCCATAACCTAAAAGAGATTATGATCATAATCTATGACAAGAACCACACAATGCACACACTGTCACCATTACACCATGCAAGAGGAATATACTACTTTAATAACATCACATGAGTAGCACATAAACTAGTAGCGATACAAAGCTCATATAAATCTCAATCATGTAAAGCAGCTCATGAGATCATTGTATTGAAGTACATAGGAGAGATTAACCACGCAACTACGGTGCAGCCCTTGGCCTCGAGGGAACTACTCCCTCTCATCATAGGAGCAGCAGCGTTGATGGAGATGGCGGTGAAGATGGCGGTGGGTAGATGGAGAAGCCTTAGGGGGCCTTCCACGATCGACGGCGTGCCGAGAACGAGAGACTCTTGTCCCCAGTGAGATCTTGGCTTAGCGATGGCGGCGGCTCTGGAACTTTTCTCGTATCGTGGCTTATTCGTCTCGGGTTTTAGTCAGGGAGCTTATATAGGCGAAAGGGGGGCCTCGGAGGGGCCCTGGTGGGGCCAGACAACGGAGCGCCCCCTGGGCTGCGCCGCCACCATGTGTGGTGGGCACATGGCCCCCTCTGAACTCTGGTCTGGAAACTTAAATTTGAAAATAGAGTGCGGGCGTTGATTTCGTCAGGTCGAGAATATTTCCTTAAGTTTACCGAAGCACAAAACGATAGAAAACAAGAGCGCCTTGGCATCTATTCGTAGGTTAGTTAGGAAACGCATCAAAAACGATATAAAGTGTGAACAAAACATGTAGGTATTGTCATAAAACAAGCATGGAACATCAGAAATTATAGATACGTTTGGGACGATCGTGTAGTTCTTGGCGTAGATTATGATCATAATCTCTTGTAGGTTATGGAGTTAATTATTACTATGATAGTATTGATGTGATCTATTCCCCCTTCATAGTGTGATGGTGACAGTGTGTATGCTATGTTAGTTCTCGGTTGAAATTAAGATCTATTATGCTCTAAGCTTACTTAAATATGAATGCTGAATGTTGTGGCGCTTGTTAACTCCCGCTTGAGGGAGTTGTAGCCCTACATAACGAATGGTGTTTGTCATCCAACAAAAGAGTGTATGTAGCACAAGTGAGGAGAAGTTATTTATTTATTATGTGATCAATGTTGAGAATGTCCACTAGTGAAAGTATGATCCCTAGGCCTTGTTTCTAAGCATCACCGCTTACTTACTGTTCTACTGCATGTTTACTCGCTGCCATATTTATTTCAGATTATTATTACCACTCATATCCATCTATACCACCTGTGTTTACTATCTCTTCGCCGAACAAGTGCACCTATACATCCGACAAGTGTATTAGGTGTGTTGAGGACAACAAAAGAGACTTCTTGTATCTTATTTGCAGAGTTGCTTGAGAGGACTATCACTGACCTCTACCTCCACCGAGTTCGATAAGCAACCCAGGTGATTCACTTAGGAAAACTTGTTCTTTGTTCTACAAACCTCTTGCTCTTGGAGGCTATCTTGTCTACAAGAATAGAAGCACCCGTGGACATCAAGCTAGACGGAGAGGAGGCCCAGGGCCTCCTCACCATAGGCACAGCGAGCCCGGGCTTTGGTGTGGTCATGGTGGCCTCACGGCCCGCCTCAGGCTCTCCTTCGATGCAGGGGTCTTCCGGGGAAAATAGATCTTGGGTCTTTGTTTCGTGGTCAGGAATATTGCAGAACAGCCTTTGGAACAAAAAACGCGAGAAACGAGACTGACACTTTAGGAAAATGCATAAAAACATTATAAAGTCTGAGCAAAACATTTAGGTATTGTCATAAAACAAGCATTGAACATCAGAAATTATAGGTATGTTGGAGACGTATCATGGTGGCATTACGATGTCGGTCCCCTTGAAGGCGTCGTCTTGGAAACTGCAGAGGTGGCATTTTGAGCAATGGTTGCTGGAGGTGGCCGTGTCAACTTTCTGTAATCGTTGAAGCCTTCGCCTTGTGTCGACTGGCAGGTGCCTGGTTTGATGCTCTGCTGCTCCATTGCTCCACTTGCCGGTCGTCGATGCCCTCGAGCCTAGGTGAAAGGGGAAAGGGTCCCCCTTTACGGCAGTAGTGACACTGGGCTCTTGAGCAACCATGCCATGGTGATCATATTCATCCATGTGGGTGGGCTATGCCCTCTTCCATCGTTTCTTCTCCGGTGCGTCTTCCTCCTGCATCTTTGGTCTATTGTTTTGGTTGTTCCTGCGTTGGTAGTGGTTCGGTGAAGCTCCCTCGCATCTCTAGTGGCAATATAGCTCTCTATGTTCCGTCGTGTTCTTAGGGGAACTCCCTCATCTCTCGACGGTATAGTGCCTTGGAACAATGACGACGGCGACGCGGTGGACGGTGACGTCGAGGAGACGCTGCCCTGGCTGCCGCTCCACTTTGGTTAGTTTGATTATTACCGAAACCGAACCGATATTTTGTGGTTATTACCGAAACCGTACCGTATTTTTATACGAAACCGTATGTACCAAAATATTGAAACCGTATTTACTTAAAAACCGTATTAACCGTACCGAATTAACCACGCGTAGCCGGACTCACAGGGTTGTAGCGGCACCGCTTTTTCCGAATTGAAATGCGGGGAGAGAGGAGATAAATGATAAGAACGCCACGGATGGGTGGCCCTGTACCTTATGCGGTCGATTGGGCCATGTATTATGTCCGTACCCTACACGCAAGGAGAAATACCTAGCAAGAAAGAGGAATACCCGGATCTAATCCCGAATCGCGAGCAACAAACAAAGGATTGGATCCTGACTGTAGGGGGAAAATCGGGTTGGACCGTGACGCGCACTTGACCCTGTGGAACTCTCGCGCGCCTTTGTTTTTCGCGGATGACTGTGGTGTTGTCCGTACCGACGGCGCCCTTGTTCTTGGTCGCGTTGAGCACGCCGCCGCGGAGCTCGCCCACCTGTCGGGGACACGGAACGCCCCTCCTGGCCCCCTCACCGCTCGTCCACGTCCACGCCTCGAGTACTACGGACTCTCAACTCACAAGTACCCGCACATCCAGTGATGAGCGATCTAGTACCACAACTCAATCAATCGTATTACATCCAGCGATCCAATGCACCTACTCCATAAAATATAGAACTGTCTTAGATTTGTCTATATTTGAACTTTTAGCCACACCCAAAGTTTATAACAAATCAAAGACCCATGTTTATGAGACGGAGGGAGTATAATTCTATATTGCCAGTGATTCGGCGCTCATCTACTGAACGATGCAGGCAGGCTGTAGCGGCACGCCATGATGACGACGCGTGCAGTGTGTGTGGATGAGGCGCCTCGGATTCCGAATTCTCTCAACTGGATGCCGTTGTGTGTGGTTCCTTTGAACATGGTGTGGGGTACTTGGGTTGTGAGCGGAAGGGAAAGTGTGATGGGAAAAAGCGAAACGTGGAACCTTGCGCATTCTTCAAGTAGGAGATAATAGGACGATCATGGCTACACCTTTTTGTTTTTTCACTACAAAATTTAGCAAAAATATATTCACTATAAATAATATGGCAATTTCACCTTTTACCCACCGTTTTGTATTTGTAACATAAATTACCCCATTCAATGAAAACTCTATTGGAAAACCCCATATGGGAATTTCTGAAAAAATTGGTTGCAACCCCATTTTATAATTATGCATGTTTTGGTAGATAAGGGCGACGATATGGTCCAACAAAATATGTAAAGATCAGAGGCTATCATCGATGATTATGTCTAGCCTTCTCGATCTTCACTATATGTTTCATTCCTCGTTCTTGTCACCTTATATCTCGTCTAATGGATATACATTGGAAAAAGATGGTTCATAGTTTTTAAAATAGGTAATCTAGACAAATTTTCATTAGATCTGGCATGATGTGTCATAATTGCATAAAATAAAGAGCAAAAAGTGGAATTCACTCGAAAGGGTTACACCCATAACTATGAGAGTCTAAATAATCATGCAACTTCAGCATCACCTTTTGCATTTGGACGTTCTTTGCATATTACATGGAATGAAACATGCATCCCAAATCTTAAAGTGAGTGTAATTAACTTTGAACAAAACTAACACAACAAAGAAGCTGCAAGATGTGAACAACAGGTAAATAAAATTATCCCTAGTTATTTCAATTTTCTCCTTTTTAACTCTCTAGTAAGGAAAGCTATCTTTCAGTGACCAAGCAATACGCGACGCCCCTTTCACCATTCTACTAACTATACATTCAATAAGTTCACCGGATGGAAGATGCATGATGACCTTTTCAACAAGCTATTTTTGATAAATTGAAATTCAGTTGGAAAAAATAAATGAATTCATCGGTTTAGCCATGATCCGTCATTAATATTTCAGTAATAGTACGTCCGAATTTAATCTAGTGGACGAAACTGAAATTTCATTGGTAGTGGTGGGCATTAGGGTGCGGTAGACGGTGAAAGCCCTAGGGTGGCGAGTAGATGGACTCTTATATGTGATGCACCGATTGTAAATTTACAATTTTATTTAGCCCATAGAAAAAATTGCTGAACTTCATTGGGAGCAAGGGGGCCTTGCCCCCTACTCTATGTAGTGGGTGTCTCCATAGTGGGCACCTTGAGAAAGCAGGCGTCATCGCCACATGCAAATGCATCATCCTTAATGCGCTCGAGTCCTCCATGTAGCTATACATGTGCCCATTAGAAAGTTTTCCACCAAGGCTCAATACTTACCCCACATATGCCCTTGAATAAAATGTACGTGGATTAAAGGCTCAACGACACGAAGATGAGAACAACCTCCTACAAATGTCTACTAGACCGATCGGCAGGGAGATTACCACCCCCGACTCCCGACCCTAAAGAACACGATGGCAGTATTTACTAATCGAGGTGTGTTGAAACAGATTTATGCAATTGTGATTGTTAGTTGGTTTTGCTAGTTTGGAGGGTGTTTTGTAGTTTCTGGAATGGACTTGATGCATGATAGTTAGGTAAGCCAAGCCTTTCAGGAGGGATACAAAGGCCAACTTGAGCTTGGTGCTATCTCCGTGCAGTTTTTCCTTTTTTGTATTTTTAATCTTTTTGAATTAGGATTTTGTAGTGATGCCATTTTGTGATTGAAATTGGGGAGGTGTATGTTGCTTCAAACAAAGAAACTTGGTAACGAGAAGTGATTAGGTATTTATCAGACCTTCTTGGAGCCATAGGACGGTTGGCCATGTCGTCTCCAACTATGAGACCTGTTGCGTGTTCTTGTAAAACTACTCACAGAGGTGGGCTGTACAACAAAGCTTAATGTTAGATTCATGCTAATTTTTTTATATTAAACCTCCAAAGAGTTTTACAAGGCATGTGCAAGAGAAGAATTTTGGTATACGTAGCCCCAGAGTTCACTTCCATCGCCAGGGCTTGCAGCGCCTCCTCTTGCGCATCGTGAAGAAGAAAGACAATGTGGAGCACAATAATGAGAGTAGAATATGGCAAGTCCATCAGACAGGTGATTGGATAGTTAGAAGAAAATATAAATCTTAAAACATGTTGTTATTTAATTTAAAATTCTCTTTGGGAAAAGGGCATTTGCCCCCCCCCACAACAGCCTTGCAATTAAAATAGTGCATAAAATATGAATAATAATGGTGGAAGATGCTACTTGAAGAGGAGCACTCCTAGAGCACAATCAAGGTACATTGAATAGTACACGTGCATGGCTTGTGACCTGCAGTGGGCATTGGGTACCTTCTGAGAGGACCCAAGCATAATGGTGACGTCTAACTTGCATGTATTCGCAAATGCCACCGAGCTCCTCAAGATACTCACAATAATGGAGACACACCCTGCTGGGCAGCAGCTAGTACTGATCGGCAGAGTCCTATGGCGGCAATCTCGTATTCATGACCGGTGTGTCCATGGAAAGGGCTATCCACATGTGTACCCTAGCTGCATCACACATCAAATTATTTATTTTCCAAGTCTCTCAATGTACACATTGGCCATGAGACGGGGTCTTGGTGGGAACTACGCTCCTTAATATTTAGAACCGCACATAGTTACGGGTGGTATTTAAGCATTTATAAGTGAACTTAAATGGCTTAATTATTCTTATCTCTATACACCTAAATTAAGCTTAAAGTGAAGCATGACCATTAAAATATAAGGGATATTTGAACATCCGATGCTCCTTTATCTAGCCGTAGAAGCAAAATCTGCTACGCCCTCCTCGAAGATATCTAATACTAGCACGTAATAGTTTGATACAAGCCTATAATTTCAGCTTTGGTATAATTATAAAAGTTCTATGGGTAAAAGTAGCTGAACTTTGAAAAATCTTTTCAAATGTTGTATCCTGTTGTAACCAAGCCCAAATCAGTTTTACCTTTGAAGCAAAAAAGAAAGAAGCTGTAGGAGTTATTTATTCATGGTTTACTAATCTTTCTAAAATCCCTTTTAAGCTATTGGATCAGCACATTTAACCATCCTCGTATCAAGTCACTTCATAAATGACATGCAAACAAAAAGGTTCACCAATATTTTGGCAGAGTTTCCCTTTATCAAATACTTCATTTTAGGGCAAGTAATGCACAATTTTAGGTGTCTATGATCATAATGGCTGGAAACTCCCATAAAATACAACCTTATTCTTAGGATTTTCCGAGAAAGTATGTGTCCGTAGAAGTGCTAGATCAGTTTACGAAAAGTAAAATAGCTCCAATTCTCAAGATTTATGAAGAAAAAATATCAAATGGTATTGGAGTACATCTGTACATACAGTCATCATGTTTTAAGTCTCAAATACGTGTACATGTTACGAATGAAAAAATGTTCAGGGATTCTTCTTATTTTTTTTTATAGAAAAACAGGGCTTTCAAACCATGGTTCCATTACTGAAACCATAGTCACCAACAACCATCCAGATTTACAACCCATATTACCATCAGCAAAAGCCCTGGTTTCTCCACCCACACAGCATACCATTTTACGGACCGAATTTAGAGGTTTTGACACAGCGAGGGGGGAAAAGGGAGGGCACACAAATAACCAGCAACACCCTGAGATCTTCATGGATGCTCCAGCAACTTCCGTCTGCGCCATACGCAGCCAACATCAGTGCATTGGCCTCGAGTCCTCGCCCGGGTCTTACGCCATGATCAACATCGGCCCAAACCCTCTCACCCTATTCATGTCGCACACCTCCAGCGACGATCTCGCCTTCTTTTAAGGGGTCAGCCAGGCTCCGACCACGACAGCAGCGGCGGCAGCCGAGCTAACACCTCCAGCTTGCTAGCATCAGGTTCAGTCTTCCTCTTTCTTCTTCCTTCAGCAGAATTTTTCATTGGGCACAATTGAAGACCACTTGTCTCCACATCCCCTACATCCCAAACCATTGAGTTCGATTGAAGACATGATCATTTCTGGTAATCCAGATGGTTCTCAGGGTAGCAGCAAAAATCATAATGAATAAAGCATTCTTTTTCTTATCATTCCAAAGAGTAGTAACATCAGACAGGAATCCTAAGATCCAAAGCCAACCCTATCTCCTTCCATAATTTGGAAGCAACCACACAATCAAAAAACAAGTGTTGGCGAGATTCAACTTCATTGCAAAACACACAAGTCAAATCATCAACATTTTGTCTTTTAACCAAGTTGTCTCTAGTGAGCAACTTGTTATGAAATAACAACCAGAGAAAGAAATGAATTTTTGGGAGAACCTTCAGTTTCCAAACACAATGAATATCAACAGGTTTAATCACACCAAAATTACCAGAGCATACATAGATTTCACACTATTTACCAAAATTAATAACTTGTTATTAAATTTTTTTTAGAAACACAGTACAAACACAGACGCTCACATACACGCGTATACACTCACCCCCCGTGAACGCACACACGCACACCCTATCCCTATAAGCACCTCTAGGAACTAAGGCGTGGGATTGGATCTTGAAATTGTGAAGTCACCACATGAAACTGTTTGTCGTGAACACGTACATCTCAATGAATAAATATTCCGTCTTTTTGATACGCACGTATATCAGCATGGAGTTGGGCTGTTCTACAGTGAGATAAGTGCAATGGCCTCTATCTTTAACCTCGGGGTTGATTCTTATTAATTTCTTTTGATTGATAAATTAAACGAGAACTTCCCCCTTCACATAAATATGACATGGAATGTGACAACTGACAAGGTATCATGACCGAACTGAGTCTCGCTCCAGAGGTTTGTAGTCCTACTAGTACGTTTATTATGTTTTCACCGGTCGGTCGGATAGGCTCCACGCCCGCAGACCACCAATCCACGCATAGATAATCTCCCGTCCGGTCCAGTCGGAACCCCAACCATCGCCGCACGCGCAGACCACCAAGCCAGCTGCCCTATCGCCGGCGGCGGCGCAGCCGTGTCGCGCAGGACCGGGAGACGATCGAGGCGCTCGCGCGCCGTCGCCGCCGCGCTGGACGGGGCGGTGCTCGGCCTCGGCACGGCGGCGCTCGCCGTCCCGCCTCCCTCGCCAAGTACCTCGCCCGCGTCGGGGCGCTCCGGCGCATCGCGAGGGCGCCGGCAGTCGCGATCCGGACATACGCTGCTCCCCCTCCTCTCGGGGCTGGGCGACGAGTCACGCCTCGCCGTCGTCCGCTGACTCGTCCCGCTCCCCGCCCAGGGGCACCTTCCCTCATCCCCTCGGGCTCGCAGCTGCGTCGTCACCAGGCACACCCAGGCGGTCAGTTCCAGTTCCCCTCTTGTATCCCTCCCCAAGACCTAAGCGATATCTGGGCCTTTTGTATAGGGGGTGCTTGGCTTTAAAAATTTTCTGTTAATCTTGTCTCTATTTTCAGGCGATGCCATGCTAATTTTGATAGAGGGAATAAAGCTGTTCTTGAAATCTTTTAAAAATTTCTCTATACTACAACTATCGGATTAGTTTATGAATACTTTTTCTTGTTCTAGTTTTGAGTAGTAACCCAAGAAACATTGTATCAACTCCTGTGGTTTCTTTCTCAAGGGGATAGTATGGAAAAGTGAATTTTTTAGGGTTTCCAGCCAAGTTATCCTCGTGTCCAAATTTCCGAGGTCTGAATTGTATTCTCAACGCTTTCAATGTTGATTCTTAGCAGTTGTTCAATAGTTTCAACTTCTTTTGCATTGAGAATTAAATAATTAACTTTGTGCCTCTATCTAATTAGCGCAGTATAGCCAGCAGTAGTAACAAGCCTTCAAGCTCAAAACAGACTCTCTATCCTTGTTCTGCTTTTGTGAGTTTTTAGGCCCTCATGAGAGCTTCATTATAAAAGCTCGGGAAGCGTGGCATGTAACGTTGTGTGATGCATCCAATTTGGAGTTTTGATGGTAGCAAGTGACTAGAGTGCATTATGATGTTGTAGTCATAGGATGATAGGAAATTGTTCTAGAGTCTGAAATGAACTTCGGAAAATGCAACAGAAAGTCAGGTCTGACAAATGAGAATCCTGGGCTGTGAAATTGGTAAAAAAATTGAGCTTTGCAGTGGCATCCAATAGGTGCTGAATTTCTTCTGGGTCTTCATATAGTAACATTGTCTCTGAATGAAGCTTGATGTAGTTCTTGTCCCATAGAATGACTCCACCCACTACTTCTTCGAGTGTCTTCCTAAACTTCATGTCCAGGGATGTCAAGCTCCAATTCATTAAACCCCGTTACGATTTCGTCCACCTCGACTTTTACATAGCCAGCTGGAATCTCACGGCCATGCCAACGTCCGTCGGGTGGACAAGGTAAAGCTTGTCCGACCGCCACCTTCATGGATATGTTCTTAAATCTCTGATGGAGCTCACAAGATATTGACTCCTTGATTCCATCCACGGGGTAGCCGGGACCACCCTCTATCATCCGTCGTGCATCGTCAGCCGGGGCCTCCGAGTCAGCCACGCTGCTTTTCCGCTGAGATGGGCCGGCGGTAATATCGAGTGCAGGATCTTGCGGGCGCACTACTCCTCTAAGTTCGTCAATCTGCTGCTGCTGCTCGTTAACTCTGGCAAGCAACTGGTTGAACTTGTCATTTTCCTCATCCTGTTGTCGCTTCTTTTCTCTCGCTCGGCTTCTGTTAGTATCTTGGTCTTTGGCGAACCCAAGCCACCACGGGTAAGAAGGGCCAAAGCCTCGTGTTCGTCCTCCGTGTTCGTCATTCCCGAGGACCAGTGTCAGCAAGTCTTTCTCTCTATCAGGACAGAACTTTCTGCTCCCCTCTTTAATTTCTTTCACTATTTTTTCCAATTTTCCCTCGGTACCCTAAGACCGTCATTGCAAATAAGGTCCCATGTTTCTTTGTCTCAACATAGCCGGTCCCAAGCCCGGGTAAAGGAGGAGGGTTGTGATAGGCGAGGCGAGCCAACGTAAAAACCCAGCCACTCTTATGGAGATGAAACCCAAAGGAACCTCGTTGGGGCGTAACCCTCTTAGCGACGCGCCACATCGGAACCCGAGTGTGGTGTCAAATGGGCAAGGGCCGGGCCGTCACCCCCTTGGTGGCGCGCCGTATCTTGATCTGGATACGGTGATAAGTGAGCAAGGGTCGGGTCGCCGCATCCTTAGTGGCGCGCTACATCGGCGCCCGGGTGTAGTGGAAAATGAGCAAGGGTCTTCGCATTTGACTCGACGAGTGCGGAGGGTAAGGAAGTTAGCCGAGCCTAGGAGGATACGCTTAGGTAGCTGGAACGTAGGGTCCCTGACGGGTAAGTTACGGGAGTTAGTTGATACGGCGGTGAGGAGGCGTGTTGATGTCCTATGTGTCCAAGAGACCAAATGGAAGGGACAGAAGGCGAAGGAGGTGGAGGATACCGGTTTCAAGTTGTGGTACACGGGGACAACTTCAAACAAAAATGGAGTAGGCATCTTGGTCAATAAGAGCCTCAGGGATGGAGTTGTGGATGTCAAGAGGCAAGGGGACCGGATGATCCTTGTCAAGCTGGTTGTTGGGGACTTAGTCCTCAATGTTATCAGCGCGTATGCCCCACAAGTAGGCCACAATGAGAGCACCAAGAGGGAGTTCTGGGAAGGCCTGGAGGACTTGGTTAGGAGGGTACCTATTGGTGAGAAGCTCTTCATAGGAGGAGACCTCAATGGCCATGTGGGTACATCTAACACAGGTTTTGAAAGGGTGCATGGGGGCTTTGGCTATGGCATCAGGAACCAAGAAGGAGAAGATGTCCTGAGCTTCGCTCTAGCCTATGACATGGTCGTAGCTAACACCCTCTTTAGGAAGAGAGAATCCCATCTAGTGACGTTCAGTAGTGGTCTACACTCTAGCCAGATTGATTTTGTCCTCTCTAGAAGAGAAGACAGACGCGCCTGCATTGATTGTAAGGTGATACCTGGAGAGAGTGTTGTCCCTCAACATAAGCTGGTGGTTGCTGACTTTCGCTTTAGGATCCGTGTCCAGCGGGGTAAGCGCGCCAAAGTCGCTAGAACAAAGTGGTGGAAGCTCAAGGGTGAGGCATCCCAGGCTTTCAGGGAGAGGGTTATTAAGGAGGGCCCTTGGGAGGAAGGAGGCGATGCAAACATGATGTGGACGAGTATGGCGACCTTCTTGCGCGGAAGGTTGTTGTAGAGGAGTTTGGGGTGACTAAGGGAAGTAGAAGGGAAGCTAAGGATACCTGGTGGTGGAACGATGAGGTCCAGAAGGTTATTAGGGAGAAAAGGGACTGTTTCAGATGCCTATATCTGGACAGGAGTGCAGCTAACATGGAGAAGTACAAGGTGGTGAAGAAGGCTGCAAAGCGGGCGGTGAGTGAAGCAAGGGGTCGGGCGTATGAGGACCTCTACCAACGTTTAAACACGAAGGAAGGCGAAAGGGACATCTATAAGATGGCCAAGTTTAGGGAGAGGAAGACGAGGGATGTCAACGAAGTCAAATGCATCAAGGACGGAGATGATCAGCTTCTTGTGAAGGATGAGGCGATCAAGCGTAGATGGCGGGAGTACTTTGACAACCTTTACAATGGAGAGGCTGAGAGCTCTACCATTGAGCTAGACGACTCCTTTGATGATACCAGCATGTGCTTTGTGCGACGTATTCAGGAGTCTGAGGTTAAGGAGGCGTTAAGGAGGATGAAAGGCGGCAAGGCGATGGGTCCTGATCTTTGCCCTACTGTTCGGTTGATACGTCTCAACGTATCGATAATTTCTTATGTTCCATGCCACTTTATTGATAATATCTACATATTTTATACACATTATATGTCATTATTATACGTTTTCCGGAACTAACCTATTGACGAGATGCTTGCAGACGATTTGCTGTTTTCTCTTTTGTTTTTGGTTTAATCCTAGTAAAAATATTTCGGAATCGGACGAAATAAGGAAATGAAGACCTTATAATTCCGGAAGCTTCCGGAGCACGGAGAGGGACGGAGAGGGGGCCGGGGGACTGATACCGGCGCGGGCCGGAGGGCGCCCCCCTATGGTCTGCACCCCGTGGCCCCTCGACTCCTCTCTTCGCCTATTTATTCGTCACGACCTAAAAGCTCTGCAAATCGGAAGGCAGAGCAGAGAAAACCTTCGAGCCGCCGCCATCGTAGAAATCAAGATTCGGGGGGACAGTCTACATTCCGGCACCCGGCCAGGACGGATGCCGGACCGTCTCACGCCATCTTCCATAGCCATGTTGTTCCCATGATGAGGAGGGAGTAATTCTCCGAGGCTGAGGGCTCTACGGTAGCTATGTGGTTAATCTCTCTCTGTGCTCCAATACAATGATCTCATGAGGTACTTCATGATTGAGATCCATATGATGAGCTTTGTCATCTAGCTATTAGTTGTGTGCTACTCATGTGATGTTATTAAGAAGTAGTTCTATTCTCCCTACTTGGTGTAAGGTGATTGAGTGTGTGCACCACTGTGGTTCTTATCGTGGCTATGATCACGATCTGTTGTAGATTGTGGAGTTAATTATCATTATGATAGTATTGATGTGATCTATTCCTCCTTCATAGTGTGCACTATGTTAGTTCTTGGTTTATTTTCCAATGATCTATTATGCTCTAAGGTTACTTAAATATGAACATGGAATTGTGGAGCTTGTTAACTCGGGCATTGAGGGTTCGTGTAATCCTACGCAATGATGTTCATTATCAAACAAGTGTATGTAGCACATTTGAGAAGAAGTATTTATTATGCGAATCAATGTTGAGAGTGTCCACTAGTGAAAGTATGATCCCTGGGCCTTGTTTCCAATACTGAAAACACCATTTACTTACTGTTCTGTTGCATGTTTACTCGCTGCCATATTTTATTCAGATTGCTATTACCACTCATATACATCCATATTACTTGTATTTCACTATCTCTTAGCCGAACTAGTGCACCTATACACCTGACAAGTGTATTTGGTGTGTTGGGGACACAAGAGACTTCTTGCTTTGTGATTACAGGGTTGCTTGAGAGGGATATCTTTGACCTCTTCCTCCCTGAGTTCGATAAACCTTGGGTAATCCACTTAAGGGAAACTTGCTGTTTGTTCTACAAACCTGCACTTGGAGAGTATGTTTGTCTGAAGAATAGAAGCTAGTAAAGTGAGCATCAAGCACTTTTAAATGGCATTCTTAGGGAGGAAGGTAAAAGGTACTCACTCAGAGTTCAGTGTGATGCTTTGCCCGCCATTATTGTGTGTACTCGAGAAGCTATTTCCTTTAGACTACGCAATTACATCTTTTTGTTTCTTGTTTTTATTTTTCACTAGTTAGGCATAATGGAAAACAACAAAAAAATTAGCGAGCTTCTTATTCTATTTCCTGATTTAAGACATGGATGGTTTGATGCGAAAATTAAAAAACCTGTGGAACATATTAGTATGAACGCTTTGAATGTTATTAGTATGAATGCAATTACTGCTAATGCTATGAAGAAGTCTAAGCTTGGGAAAGCTAGTTTACATAAAAATAATCTTTTTAGCTCCTCAAGCTTTGGAAGAAATATTTTTCTTCCGATAATGCTTTATCTCCCATATGTGATAACTTTAATGATGCTTCTGATATAAATCCACCTGTTGAAAGTATTCCGTATAAAATACCTGAAAATTATTGAACGTGTTATGGATACCCCGCTATGAAGGGGATGGAGCTGTCCATCCTGGAAATCATTTACTATTTTTGCACGAATTATGCGGGTTATTCAAGTGTGCGAGGTATCTCTATGGATGAAGTGAAGAAGAAACTATTTGTTATATCGCTATCTGGTGAAGCGGCGCATTGGTATAAACTGCTGAAAGACGGGCGCTCTCTTGATTGGAAGGATATTGTGCCTCTATTTTATTCCAAAGTTCTATCCTCCAAGTGAAATTCACAAAGATCGAAACCATATATATAATTTTGGCCTCATGATGGAGAGAGTATTGCCCAAGCATGGGAGAGATTGAAGACTTTAATGCTCAAATGCCCCGATCATGAGCTTCCAGGTAATATCATCATTGATAATTTCTATGCAAGACTTTCTTTTCAGATAAGACTTTGCTGGATACTTCTTGTTCTGGATCATTTACACGCAATGAAGAAGAGTTTAAAAGGGACCTTCTTGATCGGATTAAGGAAAACGCTGAAGATTGGGAGAACGACAAAGGTAAAGAGTCCGGTATAAATTATGATTATGAATGCATTGAAACTTTCATGGATAGTGGTAAATTTAGAAATATGAGTGCTACTTATGGTCTTGACTCTCAAGTTCTTGCAAATCTTTATAAAGCCTTTGCTTCTCATTTAAAATTTCTAAAAGAATTTTGATAAGTATCATGAACCTTTTAAAGAGGCTTGTATGAAGGATGAAATTGTCATTAATGATTGCAATAAGCATGCTCAAACTCCTAAGAATGCTGTTTCCTATAAGCATGTTAATTTTTGTGGAATACATAGACCTTGTGGAATTAATCAAATAGAAGATGAATATTGTATCCATCAGAAATGAAAAAACTAGAAAGTGGTCTAGAGCTCTAGATGATCTTGGAGAAAAATTGTGGCCTCTATCCTTTTATTTGTGAACTTTGCCATAGAGTTGGTCATTTTAATTTTCAATGTTCCTCCAATGATAATTCAAACCCCATGAGTGCTTCAAATTTGTATTGTGATGATGAAATTACTCCTAATCAGCATGATGAACTTACCTTATTTTTGAAGTGTGAAGAGTTGTCAAGAAAAATTTCTTTATTAAATATTAACGATCTTGATATTGATGATGTCTGCATGGTTGTCTTTCTTATTGCATTGATAATAGCCATACAAATACTTACATACAAAATATTTTAGAAGAGGACACCTTGCCAAAGGACCGCTGTGTGTTTTCAATTAATTAATGAAAAAGAGGGATCCTCCCAAGTTTCTTCTATTGTTTCTAAAAGAAAATCAGGTTATGCGGACAAGCCACCCTTCAAGCCTCTTCCTCTTAAAGAGGAAGAGGAGAAGGAAGAAGAAGAAGAAGGGAACGAAGACGAGAAGAAGAAGAAGAAGAAGAAGGAGAATAAAAAGAAAGAGGTAACGGCGTATCCCCGCGTGAATGAGATAACGCTAGGTAACAGTAAGTATGTTGCTCCTAATGATTATTGTGATAATGAATCTGAATACGATGATCTTCCTATGCCCTTTACATACATTAGCGATCATGATTTGAATGGACACACTACCTTTGATATTGGAAATCTCTTTAGTAGAGTATGAAAGTAATGATGATAGCATTATTCATGTCCCCTTAAACGATGATATTGAAAGCTCTAAGCTTGGGGATGTTGTGCTTGAAGATTCTATATTTGAGACTTCTACTTTTAGTGAAAATGATGATATTACATATTCAGGTTTAGATAATTGCTATAGAGATGTATATGACACATGTTACAATTATCCTTATGAAACTTGTCATAGTTATGATGAGCTTGCCAAAAACAATTCTTTTAATATGCAACTTGTTTACCATGTTCAAATTCTTGATAATAATCTTGCTCCAATTACTATTAATGAGAATAACTCTTCTTATGCCAAAATTAATGATACTTCTATGCATATGAACCATGATAAGAATGTTTTTAGTGATGGGTATATTGTGGATTTCATCAATGATTCTACTGAAAGTTATTATGAGAGAGGGAAATATGGTTATATGCATCTTAATAATATTAAGTTTCCCCTCTTTATGTTGAGAATCTTCAAGTTACTCGTGTTTTATCCTCTTATGCTTGCCACTTTGCTCTTCATGAATTCATTTGTGTATAAGATTCTTCTTGCATAGGAAGCATGTTAGGCTCAAATGTGTTTTGAATTGCCTCTTGAAGCTCTCTTTTGCTTCAAATACTATTTCTTCCGGGTGCATCATTAAAACTGCTGAGCCCATCTTAATGGCTATAAAGAAAAGAACTTCTTGGAGATAACCCATGTGTTATTTTGCTCCAGAGTACTTTGTTTATATTTGTGTCTTGGAAGTTGTTTACTATTGTAGCAACTCCTTATCATGTTTTTGTACTTAGTAAAGTTTCTATGTTAAAGTTGATGTTATATTTGGGATCGCTGGCAACGGCTTGACATTCTTTATGCAGTCACGAATACGAGCATACGATTCTCTGTAGAAAATTCGAAAAAATCTGCGAATTTGCATGATCCTCGGATATGTACGCCTTTCATTAGTTTTGAGTTTTCCAGTGAGCAAGTGCGGTGCCGGCCTTTAAATTCGTCTTCTGGTTAATTCTTGCTTTGACAGATTCTGCCTTTATTTCGCATTGCCGCTTTTGTTAAGTTGAATGAGTTTCCTTGTTCCATTAACTTTGAGAAGTTTTGTGCAATGTCCAGTAGTGTTTGTGTCACCTCCGAACATGTGAATTTTTGATTATGCACTAACCCTCTAATGAGTTTGCTTGAAGTTTGGTGTGAAGGAAGTTTTCAAGGGTCAAGAGAGGAGGATGATATACTACGATCAAGAAGAATGAAAAGTCTAAGCTTGGGGATGCCCCCGTGGTTCATCCCTGCATATTTTAAGAAGACTCAAGCATCTAAGCTTGGGGATGCCCAGGCATCCCCTTCTTCATCGATAAAGTATCAGGTTCCTTCTCTTACTATATTTTTATTCGGTCACATCTTGTGTACTTTACTTGGAGCGTCTGTGTGCTTTTATTTTGTTTTGTTTTGTTATCTTAGTTCTCTGAATAAGTTCATCCTTGTGTGGGAGAGAGACACGCTCCGCTGGTTCGTATGAACACATGTGTTCTTAGCTTTTAATTTTCATGGCGAAGGTTGAAACTGCTTAGTTAATTGTTATATGGTTGGAAACGGGAAATGCTACATGTAGTAATTGGTATAGTGTCTTGAATAATGTGAAACTTGGCAATTGTTGTGCTCATATAGATCTTGTTTTAGCTCTTGCATCATGTACCTTGTACCCATTAATGAATAATTACATAGAGCTTGTTAAATTTGGTTTGCATGATTGGTCTCTCTAAGTCTGGATATTTTTTTGGTTGAGGTGTTTGAACAACAAGGAGGCAATGTAAAGTCTTATAATGCTTACAATATGTTTATATGTGAGTCTTGCTGCACCATTTCATACTTGAGTTTGCTTCAAATAACCTGGCTAGCCTAAACCTTGTTCGAGAGGGAATACTTCGCATGCATCCAAATACTTGAGCCAATATTAATGCCATTTGTGTCCACCATACCCACCTACTACATGGTATTCTTGCATGCATTAAGTAAATTGTTGGGTGCCTGCCTTTAAACAATTAAAAGTTATTACCTCTTGTTGTATCAATGTTTTATAGCTCATGAGAAAGCGGTGTTTATCTTTCAATCTTGTTGGGCAACTTTCACCAATGGACTAGTGGCTTCATCCGCTTATCCAATAATTTGCAAAAAGAGTGGCAATGGGATTCCAGTCCCAAATTAATTAACAAAAATAGACACTCCTCCATGGTATGTGATTGTTGGACGGCACCCGAAGGATTCGGTTAGCCATAGCTTGAGAAAGCAAAGGTGGGGAGGAGTGTCATGTAAATAAAAAAAATAATAAGGCACTCCTTCATGGTATGAGATTGTTGGCGGGCACAGGATTCGATTAGCCATGGTTTGTGAAAGAAAGGTTGGAAGGAGTGCCCAAAAATAAAATAAAATGGGAACCGCTCTTTGAAGGTTTGTCCGCAAGGGGGTTAGAGTACCCGATACCATTCGTTGACAACAACAAACACCTCTCAAGCTTTACTTTATGCTCTCTATATGTTTTCAAAATCAAAGCTCTAGCACAAATATAGCAATGGATGCTTTCCTCTTTGAAGGACCATTCTTTTACTTTATTGTTGAGTCGGTTTACCTATTTCTATCTTAGAAGCAAACACTTGTGTGAACTGTGTGCATTGATTCTTACATGTTTACCTATTGCACTTGTTATATTACTTTGTGTTGACAATTATCCATGAGATATACATGTTAAAGTTGAAAGCAGCAGCTGAAACTTATATCTTCCTTTGTGTTGTTTCAAAGCTTTCTACTAAGAATTTATTGCTTATGAGTTAACTCTTATGCAAGACTCATTGATGCTTGTCTTGAAAGTATTATTCATGAAAAGTCTTTGTTATATGATTCATTTGTTTACTCATTATCTTCATCATTGCTTCGCTCTGCATTCATCTCATGTTCTTTATATTATGATCAAGGTTATGATGGCATGTCATTTAGGAAATTATCTTTGTTATCGTTTTGCCTTCAGGACGAGCAGAACTAAGCTTGGGGATCCTGATACGTCTCCAACGTGTCGATAATTTCTTATGTTTCATGCCACTTTATTGATAATATCTATTTTATACATTATGTCATTATTATGCGTTTCGGAACTAACCTATTGACGAGATGCCGAAAAGCAATTCTTGTTTTCTGCTGTTTTTGGTTTAGAAATCCTAGTAAAGAAATATTTTCGGAATCGGACAAAATAAAGACCGAAAACCTTATAATTCCGGGCTTCGAGCCGGAGAGGACGAGAGGAGCAGGAGACCCCAGACCACACCCCGAGCGCGGAGCCGAGGAGGGCGCGCCCCTATGATGCAGGCACCCCGTGGCCTCAGGTCCTCTCTTCGCCTGTTTATTCGTCCCTGACCTAAAAACACCAAATACGAAGAACGAAACTTGAGAAAACCTTCCCGAGCCACCATGCATCGCGAAATCAAGATTGGGGGGACGGAAGAGTCTCTGTTCCAGAAGCACCCCGCGCCCGGGACAGTGAGATGCCCCGGAGCCGTCTCCCGCCATCTTCACCGCCATCATTGTTCCATGATGAGGGAGGGAGTAATTCTCCCTGAAATTTGAGGGCTCTCATAGTAGCTATGTGGTTAATCTCTCTCTCTGTGCTCAATACAATGATCTCATGAGCTGCTTTACATGATTGAGATCCATATGATGAGCTTTGTATCGCTACTAGTTGTGTGCTACTCATGTGATGTTATTAAAGTAGTTCTATTCCTCCTACTTGGTGTAAAGGTGATTAGTGTGTGCATCGTGTGGTTCTTGTCGTAGGCTATGATCATGATCTCTTGTAGAGTGTGGAGTTAATTATCATTATGATAGTATTGATGTGATCTATTCCTCCTTCATAGTGTGCACTATGTTAGTTCTTGGTTTATTTTGCAATGATCTATTATGCTCTAAGGTTACTTAAATATGAACATGGAATTGTGGAGCTTGTTAACTCCGGCATTGAGGGTTCGTGTAATCCTACCGCAATGATGTTCGTTATCAAACAAGAGTGTATGTAGCACATTTGAGAAGAAGTATTTATTATCGATCAATGTTGAGAGTGTCCACTAGTGAAAGTATGATCCCTAGGCCTTGTTTCCAATCCTGAAAACACCGTTTACTTACTGTTCTGTTGCATGTTTACTCGCTGCCATATTTTATTCAGATTGCTATTACCACTCATATACATCCATATTACTTGTATTTCACTATCTCTTCGCGGAACTAGTGTACACCTGACAAGTGTATTTGGTGTGTTGGGGACACAAGAGACTTCTTGCTTTGTGATTCCAGGGTTGCTTGAGAGGGATCTCTTTGACCTCTTCCTCCCTGAGTTCGATAAGCCTTGGGTAATCCACTTAAGGGAAAACTTATTAGCTGTTCTACAAACCTGCGCCAGAGCCCAACATCGCCGGCACCTTTGCCCTACTCGCCGGCGGTAATAGGGTACCACCAGCGCTTCCCTACTTGCCAGGGGTAATATGGCTTACCGCTGGCAAATCACCAATGCGCCGGTGATAAGTAAATCAGGGAACAAACAAAAAATGATACTTTAGAACTAAAATACTCTAACATGCCGATCCGTACATTAAAAATTTCAGGATACATTAGAACTGAAATACTATAACAAGCCGATCCCGATCATTTTATGAAAGAGCCAATGCAAACTCCAGCTATTAATACACAATATCAACTGTCCTCAAACTCAGGAGCACGCTGCAATCAAAAACTTGTGCTCTTGCTCGCCCAACGCGTCGCCGGCCACCGGGCTCCTGCTCACTTAGCAGGTCGCCGGCCTATGCTCCTGCTCTCCTGTGCACCTGCTCGCCACCGCCCCCATGCTTCAACATGCCGGACCCCATCATCATCAGCACCTCGCCAGCAGATCGCCGGGATCGAGCTCTTGAGGCCATGGTACTCCCAAGGCAACATTGCTGGTCAAAATTCAAGTATAATTAGGAATTTTGTAATCCCAGTAACAGTGCTAACAGTACAATATACAGAGTATACGAAAATGAGTTTTCCATGCAAGGCAAAGACTCTTAAGAACGAGTAATGCATACAAAAAACAGTGTGATGACACCACAAGCCTAAACATATGCCAGTGTGTAATTTACTCATCACTACTAGACCAGGAGATAGGTAACTAACTATGCACAAGTTGGAAGTAAACTGAAACGAAACTGCAACGATGAATAAGACAGAGCATGCATGTCAGAGAACTAACTATGATCATGGGCAATTAACTGAACAAAAACTGCAACGATGAATAACACAGCTACAGAAGCATCTTTACCTCCAACATGACTTCAGACACACGCATGAAGTCAATTTGTCAGATTGTTAGCACGGCCGAAGCATCTTTACCTCCAACATGACCGCAGTCAATTTCTCATATTGTAGTACGGCCTAAGCATCTGGCTAACACACGGTATGCATGAGCATGACGAACTAAGCAGGGCCAGTGCAGCCATGGAAGCACTTAATCAGGCCGCAAAAAGCGAGGTCAACCTCGGGTACTATTTTAGTCCAGAAGGTTACCGATCAAAACGCGGCAGCACAGGCCAGATCCATCCGAGCGAGCAACTAGGAGGGTTTCCCCAACTCTAACAATCCCCGCCGCGCCGAACCGAGGGTCGCAGCAGGCAGAAGCAGAAGCGGCGCTACCTAAGAGCAGGGAGTAGTAGTAATAGGGCAGTAGATGGATCCGTACCTGGCGGGTGGATGTGGCCGGCGAGCTGGGGCGCGGCGGCGACTTGACGGGATCCTTGGGGTCGGCGGGGTCGGGCGCCTGGCCCATGGGCACGGCGACGTACTCCTTCTCCTCCGTCATTGCGGCGGAAGGTTCTGGAGGCGGGTGCGGGTGGGGGACGGCGATGGGTTCGTCTGCTACTGTGTAGCGGCAGCGGAAGGGGGAAGGCGGTTGGTGCGGTGGCGGAGTTGGGAGGCGAGGAAGGCGACGACGTCGAGCGAGCTGAGCAGCCACGTTATCCCCGGCATCTTCGGTTCGTGTTCGCCGGCGGTAGAGCCCGCTACCCCCGGCGCTTCTGAGCCCAAATCGCCGGCGGTAAGGCCAGGCCCAATTGGGAACCCGCGGCTGATTATATCGCCGGCACCTTCGTGCCCAACTCGCCGGCGGTAATGGACACACCCCCGGCGCCATCCTTTCAATCTCGCCGGTAGGGTTAGGCCCCCCTGGAAGGCATTACCGCCGGCATCTTCAAATCGTATTTGCCGGCGGTAAGTAGTGCGGCTATAAGCCTTTTCCTAGTAGTGTTGGTTTCCTCTGGCACATCGATCGACCCTGTTGTTGTCCCTTGGAACTGAATTAGGGCGTTAGGAGGATGAAAAGCGGCAGGCGATGGGTCTGATGAGTATCTGATACGTCAATTTGCATCCTGCTTTGGTATCATAATTTGCTGTTATTCATTGATATATTTCATATTGGGATACAATACTTATGTTATTTCATCTATTTTACATGTTCATCATCATTGGGAGGATCAAGCACCGCAGGATTCTGCTGGAAAAAGCACCGTCTGAACGCAATATTTCGGAAGATCAACTGTGAAGGAATTTCACGCGAAATTCCTATTTTCCAGATAACGGAGAGACGAGAAGGGGAAGAGAGAGGGGCCTTTGTGGAGGGCCCCGGTTTCTACCATAGAGCCCGGCGCGGCCCGGTACGGCCAGCGCCACCTATGCAGAGACCACGAGCCCTTTTTCGCCTCTTTTCTTCGCGTACTCCTTCGTCCGAAAACCTAAGCCACAGGATCCTCACGCGAAGGGGTTACGGCCGCCTCGCGGGCGGAGAACACCGGAGAAAAAGGAAGCTCTCCGTGAGGCGAGAATCCAGCCAGGAAGTCCCTCCCGGAGGAAATCGACAGCCATCGCCACCGTCATCCCGAGCGGGACATCATCTCCATCATCATCATCCATCATCTCCACCATCTACACCGCCATCACCACCTCCGCACCTCGTCATCGCTGTAGCAATTCGGGTTAAATCTTATTGTTTGATAGGGAAACTCTCCGGTGTTATTCTATACTTGTTGTAGATGCTATTGAGTGAAACCATTGAACCAAGGTTTATGTTCAGATTATTATTCATCATCATATCACCTCTGATTATGTTCCATATGATGTCTCGTGAGTAGTTCGTTTAGTACTTGAGGACATGGGTGAAGTCTAAATGCTAGTAGTGAATTATGGTTGAGTAATATTCAATGTTATGATATTTAAGTTGTGGTGTCATTCTTCTAGTGGTGTCGTGTAGACGGCGACTACACGACACTTCACCATTTATGGGCCTAGGGGAGTATCTTGTATTCGGTTACTAATTGCGGGGTTGCCGGAGTGACAGAAACCTAAGCCCCCGTTAGTATATCGATGCAGGAGGGATCGCAGGATCTCAGAGTTTAAAGTTGTGGTTAGATTTATCTTAATTACTTTCTTGTAGTTGCGGATGCTTGCAAAGGGGTATAATCACAAGTATGTATTAGTCCTAGGAAGGGCGATGCATTAGCATAGGTTCACCACACAACACTTATCAAAACAATGAGGATTAATCAGCTGTATGTAAGCGAAAGCACTAGACTAAAATTCCCATGTGTCCTCGAAACGTTTGGTCATTATAAGTAAACAAAACCGGCTTGTCCTTTGTGCTAAAAAGGATTGGGCCACTCGCAATTATTTCTCTCGCATTTTATTTACTTGTACTTTATTTATATGCAATATCAAAACCCTTTGAATACTTGTCTGTGAGCATTTACAGTGAATCCTTCATCGAAAGTGCTTGTCAACACCTATGCTCCTCGTTGGGTTCGACCCTCTTATTTATCGAAAGTACTACGATACACCCCCTATGTGGGTCATCAAGACTATTTTCTGGGGCCGTTGCCGGTGAGTGAAGCGCTATTGGTAAGCGGAATTGGTAAGAATTATTGTTTGTGCTGATTTTATTTTTGCCTGCTGCTATAATCATTATGGAGAGATCTTCTCTTCAGTTTCTATTTGGGAAATCTACTACTACTGCTACGGTAGTGGATGAAGCGCCAGGTGAAGAAGTAGTACCATATAAAATACCTATGAAAATTATTGAGCGTGTTATGGATAACCGCTATGAAGGGGATGGAGCTGATCCTGGAGATCATTTACTGTGTTTGCATGAATTATGCGGGTTATTCAAATGTGCGGGTTTTCTCTGAATGAAGTTAGGAAGAAACTATTCACTATATCACTGTCTGGTAAAGCACATTGGTATAAATTGTTGAAGAATGGTGATTCTATTGATTGGGAGGACATTGTACCTTTATTTTATTAAATTTTATCCTCCAAGTAAAATTCACAAGTCGAAACCATATATATAATTTTGGCCTCATGATGGAGAGAGTATAGCCCAAGCTTGGGGAGATTGAAGTCTTTAATGCTCGATGCCCCATTCATGAGCTTCCTGGTAATATTATTATTGATAATTTCTATAGGAAGACTTTCTTTTCAAGACAAGTCCTTGCTGGATACTTCTTGTTCCAGATCATTTACACGCAACAAAGGAGAGTTTAAAAGGGACCTTCTTGATCGGATCAAAGAAAATATGAAGGATGGGAGAGCGACAAAGATAGAGAATCAGGTATAATTTATGATTATAAATGCATTGAAGCTTTTATGGATACTTATAAATTTTGTAATATGAGTGCCACATATGGTCTTGATTCCCAAGTTGTTGCAAATCTTTATAGAGCTTTTGCCTCTCATTATGAACTGCCTAAGAAGAATTTTGGTAAGTATCATGAACCGTATAAAGATAAAATTGATTCATCTGTAAATAAATGTGTTGTAGTTGAAACTGTTGATCATGTTATTTCTGAAGCTTATATTGAAAAAACTCCTTTCCCAGCTAAAATGAAGGAGTACTCTCTTGTCATATCTAGTGGGGTTAATAAAAGTGAAAAGAAAACTAAAGAACTTGAAGAACAAATTAAAATTGAACCAGCTGCTGTTGTTGCTATAGTTAAAGATCTTGTGACAGAAAATGTGGAGGATGGTCATATTATTTTTTTTGTGAAGATGCTTCTAATATTGTTTCACATCCTAATAAATCTAAACAAGTTAGTGTTCCTATGCTATATTTGTTAGAATTGGTGATCATTGCTATTATGGTTTATGTGATATTGGTGCAAGTGTTAGTGCTATTCCTTATGAGCTTTACCCGGAGATTATGCACGAAATTGGTTCTTGTGAACTTGAAGATATTGATGTGGTTATTCGTCGGCTAATAGAGAAACTATTTCTCCAATTGGTATTGTTGGGGATGTGGAAGTTCTATGTGGTAAGATTAAATATCCTGGTGACTGTTTGGTACTTGGTTCTGCTGCTAGTAATCATTGTCCTATCATTTTTGGTAGACCTTTTCTAAATACTTGTGGAGCTATTATAGATTGTAAAAAAGAGAAAATTTTGACTAGATTTGCTGGTGAACCTTATGAATTTAACTTTTCTAAATTTACCAAAGCTCCTTATAAAACTGACTTGCCTAGTAATGATTTTAAAAAATGGAGCGGTGTGCATCTATTGTTCTTGTTCCTAATAACCCTTTGCGGCAACATTTGGAGAATAGTGAAAGTGAAGCTTTTTAGGAAAGAAAGAGATGAGCTTGAGAAAATTTTTCTTCGCCAACCTATTCTCAAGCATGATTTACAGGTGGAAGATTTGGGTACAACACAGCCACCAGGAAGATCCTGTTTTTTATTTAAAGCCTTTACGATAATCTTAAATATGCTCATATTGATGATAAGAAAATATATCATTATTATTATTAGTTCTAAGCTTTGAGAGATTGAGGAAGAAAGGTTATTAGAAATATTGAAGAAACACCAGGAGCTATTGGCTATACTCTTGATGATTTGAAAGGAATTTCTGCTTCTATTTGCCAACATGCTATTAATATGGAAGAAGATGCAAACCTGTTGTTGAACATCAACGCCGTCTAATTAGAAGATGAAGGAAGTGGTAAGAAACGAGGTATTAAAACTCCTTGAAGCTGGTATTATATCCTATTGCTGATAGTAGATGGGTTAGATCCTGTTCATTGTGTTCCTAAGAAGGGAGGAATAATTGTTGTGCCTAATGATAATGATGAGCCCATCTCAAAGAATAGTTGTAGGTTATAGAATGTGCATTGATTTCGAAAGTTAATAAAGTTACTAAGAAAGATCATTACCCTTTACCCTTTATTGATCAAATGTTAGAGAGGTTGTCTAAAAATACTCATTTTTGCTTTCTTGATGGTTATTCGGGGTTTTCACAAATTGCTGTTGTTAAAGCTAAAGATCAAGAGAAAACCACTTTTACTTGTCCTTATGGAACTTATGCTTATAGGCGTATGCCTTTTTGGTTTATGTAATGCTCCTGCTACTTTTCAAAGATGCATGTACGCTATTTTTCATGGTTTTTGCGAAAGTATTGTAGGGGTGTTCATGGATGATTTTTTTGTCTATGGGAATTCTTTTGATAATTGCTGGCGAAACCTTGATAAAGTTTTTGCAGAGATGTGAAGAAACTAAACTTGTTCTTAATTGGGAGAAATGCCCCTTTATGGAATGAAGGGATTGTATTGGGACATAAAATTTGCAAGAGAGGTATTGAAGTTGATAGAGCTAAGTTGAAGCAATTGAGAAGATGCCTAGGGATGTTAAAGGTATTCGTAGTGTTCTTGGTCATCCTGGGTTTTATAGGAGATATTAAAGATTTCTCTAAAATTTCAAAACCTCTTACTAATCTTCTTCAAAAAGATGTACCTTTTGTTTTTGATGATGATTGTAAGAAGCTTTTGAAACTCTAAAGAAAGCCTTAACAACTGCTCCTGTAGTCGAACCTCCTGATTGGAATTTGCTTTTGAAATTATGTGTGATGCTAGTGATTTTGCTGTAGGCGCTGTTCTTGGACAGCGGGTAGATAAAAAGTTAAATGTTATTCATTATGCTAGTAAGACTCTTGATGCTGCTCAAAGAAATTATGCTACAACTGAAAAATAATTGTTAGCTGTAGTCTTTGCTTGTGATAGTTTAGACCCTATATTGTTGATTCAAAAGTTACAATTCATACTGATCATGCTGTAATTAGATACCTTATGACAAAGAAAGATGCCACCAGGCTTATTAGATGGGTACTTATTTTTGCAAGAATTTGATTTATATATTATAGATAGGAAAGGTCTTGATAATCCTGTTGTTGATAATTTGTCTAGATTGGAAATATTGCTTATGATCCTGTTCATGGTAATGATAGTTTTCCAAATGAACAATTGGGTGTAATAAAGGTGAGCTCGTAGAGAGCCCTTGGTATGCAGATTATGCTAACTTTATTGTTCCGAATTTGCCACCAACCTTTTCAGCTCAGCAAAGGAGGAAATTCTTTTATGACTTAAGGCATTATTTTTGGGATGACCCACACTTATATAAAAGAAGGAGTGGATGGTATTATGCGAAGATGTGTTCCTGAATATGAACAACGGGTGAATAAATGTCATGGAAGTGTTTATGGAGGACATCACGCTGGAGATAGAACCGCGCAAAAGGTTCTACAATTAGGTTTTTATTGGCCAACACTCTTCAAAGATGCAAGGAAGTTTATTTTATCTTGTGATGAATGTCAAAGAGTTGGTAATATCTCCGGACGCAATGAAATGCCTATGAATTATACTCTTGTTATTGAACCATTCGATTGTTGGGATTCGACTTCATGGGTCCTTTCCCTTCTTCAGAAGGTAACACTCATATACTTGTCATTGTTGATATGTTAATAAATGGGTAGAAGCTATACCTACAAAAAGTCGTTGATGGTGAGACCTCTATAAAAATGCTTGTAGATATTATATTTCCTAGATTTGGGGTACCTAGATATATTATGACTGATGGAGGTTCTCATTTTATTCATGGAGGTTTAGAAAAACTCTTGCTAAGTATGGTATTAATCATAGAATTGCTTCCGCTTATCACCCTCAAACTAGCGGTCAAGTAGAATTATCAAATAGAGAGATTAAAGCTATCTTAGGTAAAACTGTTAATAAATCCAGAAAGAATTGGCCTAGCAAATTGAAAGAAGCGCTATGGGCTTATAGAACTGCTTATAAAAATCCTATGGGAATGTCACCTTACAAAATGGTTTATGGAAAAGCTTGTCATTTACCTCTAGAACTAGAGCACAAAGCTTATTGGGCTGTTAGAAAACTAAATAAAGATCCTAAATTAGCCGGTAATAAGAGGTTGTTGCAATTAAGTTCTCTAGATGAATGGAGAAGTGAAGCTTATGAAAATGCTAAAACTCTTTAAAGAAAAAGTTAAGAAATGGCATGATAGGAGGATCATCAAAAGAAATTTAATGTTGGAGATCAAGTTCTACTGTATCGGTCTCGTTTCTTTGCAGTGAAATTACTCTCGAAGTGGGAAGGACCATATATTGTTGAGGGTGTATCGTTCGGGAGCAATTAAAATTAGCAGCGCTCTCCAAGGCAATGCCACACAAGTGGTGAATGGACAAAGACTAAAGCATTATATCGGGCGATTCTTATAATGTTGATGTTGATATTATTCAAGTGGAAACAGGAGAGCTTTCATCAAAAGGACAAATTGACGGTCACTTGAAATGGTTTGAATAGGTAGCATTATGGGTAATAAAAAGTGGCGTTGCAACTAGAGACATTATTTTCTTGTTTTGGAAAATAACTGAAAAATTACGGAATCGAACCGGAGTGGAAAAGACGCGCGAGGGCCCGTCAAGAGAAGCCCGTGACGACCTGACCTGAGCCGCCAGGCCTATGGTCTGGCCGCCTCGTTGCCTCTTTCCGACTCGTTTCGACCTGGAATCTTCCTTTTGTCGTAAAAATATTTGCTATATAATCCCACGGACCCCTGGAGGTATTATTTTCTCGTCGTGTTTTGTTTTGAGCTGTTTTCGGCAGATTTGTTTTGATCTAGAAGCACCATGGTCTCCAACAACAAGGACAAAAGGAACCTTTGGGAAATTCAAGATCCGGAGCTGAAGAAAGAAGATGCAAGAGAGGATGAAGTGGAGGAGCTCATGAAGGCTTTAGCCAACAAGCGCCACCATTGCAAGCATTGGCGTGATATCAAGTCCATCCAACATCAAGAGGAGTGCACGAATCCCACCGGAGGAGCGGTTCCACGTCACTACTTGGCTCCAAGGACGTCTTATCCGAGCCATTACAACCCTCCGCAATCTAATCTACGATCGTCAAACTGAAAGGACCCCCAAGGTAGTGTTGCCGAGTAATTGGGATATAAATCGTTCTGACATTGCAGGAGAGAAGGAGCCCGAGGCTGAAGAGTGGGGAAATAACTCCAAGAGTTGGGACTCACCGTCGGACAGACTCCTTAACCGCGTCGAGCACAATTCGGAGATGATTCGCAATCTCATATACAGGATTGACGAACTCCAGGAGCTTATTGAGAAGCTTGTCAAGAATTCATCACCACCATCACCGAAGGAGTAATTATTCATCATCGGTATTGGCATCCCCTTGGTTTGTTCCAAGCTTGGGGAGTGCCGCGGTATCACATCACCACCACCTTTATCTTTTACTATCAAGTAGTGCCATATCATGGTAGGGAAGTTATTATATGGAATAGTATGCAATGTGAGTATCTCTCTTAGTTAGTTATCTGTGTAGCGTTGGTGTGAGTTATCGTTGTGGAATATTAAGAAGTCTTCTCATTTACTTTTTGCACACCTTATTTTAATTTGCAATCTCCATTATATGGTTACTCTTGACATGAGTATTGATATCACTTTGGGAGCATCAGGTAAATCTATTTGGTTTTGGCAAACTTAGCATTGGTCAGTAGCAACAACACCCTGATGTTTAAATGAAGAGAGAAATACACTTAGATATATTACTCTATTATCTCCATGCTTAGTATTCTAAAGTTAAAATTGCTTGTGCTTATGAGAAAGATGCATATTTGTTTCTATCATATGTATATTTGTTTGTTTCCCTCAACCTTTATGCTTGCTATCAAACCTTGCTAACCAAAGACCTGTATCGAGAGGGAATGCTTCTCATACATCCATAACCTTCCAAACCTATGCCATTTGTGTCCACCATACCTACCTACTATATGGTATTTTCTGCCATTCCAAGTAAATACTTCATGTGCTACCTTTAAATTATTCAAACTATACTACTCCTTATTTGTGTCAATGTTTTATAGCTCATGAGGAAGTATGTGGTGTTTTATCTTTGAATCTTGTTAGACAGACTTTCACAATGGACTAATGGCACATCCGCTTTATTCAATAATTTTGCAATAAGAGGTGGCAGGGGTTCCCAGCCCCGATTAATAACTTTCATTAATAATTCTCTTCACATGTTTTTGCTGGCTTATCATCAGAAAGCAACTTAATTTTGCAATAGACATCTCCTCTTGTGTATGATGTTGGAAGGCATAAGTTCGGTTAGCCATAGATTGAAAACAAGGTTAGAGGTATCACCCATAATAAAAATAAAATACATGTGTAAACAAAAGAGGAGAGGGATGATCTACCTTGCTAGATGCCGTCCCTCATGGGAGACGCTCTTTGAAGGTTCGTTTGACAGGGGTTAGAGTACCCGCTACAGTCGTTGACAACAACAAAACACCGCTCAAATCTTACTTTTATGCTCTTTATGTGAGGTTTCAAAACTTGAAAAGCTCTAGCACATGATTTAATCCCTGCTTCCCCTCTGCGAAGGGCCTTTCTTTTACTTTATTTTATGTTGAGTCATTAAACCTATTTCCCTCTATCTCAAGCAAGCAATTGAGTTGTTGTGAACCAATCATTTATGCTATGATTGATTGATCATGTCTTTTATACTTTCTTGTTTAGTACCAATTTTATCTGAATGAATATGACTTTGAAGTTATCAATGATTATGAAGAGATTGTTATGCTTAAATATGAAGGCTCAGCTATAAAATCTAATATGAAAGCTTTGCTTAGAAGTACAATCCGTTAGCAGTTCTCCGACCAAGAACAAAGTTTGCCATCACCAATTATGATTTCTTATGCACCTTTACTTGTGATTTCTCTTGTACTTGTTTCAAGTTGAGTTATATGAGAAGTTGTTTACTAGAATGTCTTGTGTGAATGAATATGATGCTTCTTGTCCGTATTTTATTTATTGACTCTTCACTCCATAAACATGTGGTCTTGTTTATCGAGCTCAGTTCCGCTTGGGGACAAGCGAGGTCTAAGCTTGGGGGGAGTTGATACGTCCAATTTGCATCACTATTTGGTATCATAATTTGCTGTTATTCATTGATATATTTCATATTGGGATACAATACTTATGTTATTTCATCCTATTTTGCATGTTTCATCATCATTGGAGGATCAAGCAGCGGAGCCAGGATTCTGGAAAAAGCACCGTCCGAACGCAATATTTCGGAAGATCCAAGCATGGAAGGAATTTCACGAAGACCTATTTTTCAGATAACGGAGGGAGCAGGAAGGGGAAGAAAGAGAGGGAGCCAGCGGGCCCAGACCATAGAGCGGCGCGGCCCGAGCCACGCCGCGCCACCCTGTAGCTGCAGGGGGCACGACCTTTTCGCCTCCTTTTCTTCGCGTGCTGCCACCGTCCCGAAAACCTAGGCACGGAGGATCCTCACGAAGGGTTCTGACCGCCTACTGCCGGGTAGGAGACACACGGAGAAAAGAGCTCTCGTGGGCGAGAATCAGCAAGGAAATTCCCTCCCGGAGCGTCAAGCATCCATCGCCATAGTCATGAGGCGGGACATCATCTCCATCATCATCATCATCATCTCCACCATCTACCCCGCCATCACCACCGCTGCACCTCGTCATCGCTGTAGCAATTCGGGTTAAATCTTGATTGTTTGATAGGGGAAACTCTCCGGGTGTTATTCTATACTTGTTGTAGATGCTATTGAGTGAAACCATTGAACCAAGGTTTATGTTCAGATTGTTATTCATCATCATATCACCTCTGATTGTATTCCATATGATGTCTCGTGAGTAGTTCGTTTAGTTCTTGAGGACATGGTGAAGTCTAAATGCTAGTAGTGAATTATGGTTGAGTAATATTCAATGTTATGATATTTAAGTTGTGGTGTCATTCTTCTAGTGGTGTCGTGTGAGCGTCGACTACACGACACTTCACCATTTATGGGCCTAGGGGAGTGCATCTTGCATTCGGTTGCTAATTGCGGGGTTGCCGGAGTGACAGAAACCTAAGCCCCGTTAGTATATCGATGCAGGAGGGATCGCAGGATCTCAGAGTTTAAGGTTGTGGTTAGATTTATCTTAATTACTTTCTTGTAGTTGCGGATGCTTGCAAGGGGTATAATCACAAGTATGTATTAGTCCTAGGAAGGGCGGTGCATTAGCATAGGTTCACCACACAACACTTATCAAAACAATGAAGATTAATCAGCTGTATGTAGCGAAAGCACTAGACTAAAATTCCCATGTGTCCTCGAGAACGTTTGGTCATTATAAGTAAACAAACCGGCTTGTCCTTTGTGCTAAAAGGATTGGGCCACTCGCTGCAATTATTTCTCTAGCATTTTATTTACTTGTACTTTATTTATATGCAATATCAAAACCCCCCAGAATACTTGTCTGTGAGCATTTACGGTGAATCCTTCATCGAAGCTGCTGCCAACAACACCTTTTGCTCCTCGTTGGGTTCGACGTTAAGGAGGATGAAAGGAGACAAAGCGATGGGTCCTGATGGTATCCCCATCGAGGCGTGGAGAGGCCTTGGAGACATAGCGATAGTATGGCTAACTAAGCTTTTCAACCTCATTTTTCGGTCAAACAAGATGCCTGAAGAATGGAGGCGGAGTATTTTAGTACCAATCTTCAAGAACAGGGGGATGTTCAAAGTTGTACTAATTACCGTGGAATCAAGCTGATGAGCCATACTATGAAGCTATGGGAGAGAGTCATTGAGCACCGCTTAAGAAGGTTGACAAGTGTGACCAAAAACCAATTTGGTTTCATGCCTGGGAGGTCTACCATGGAAGCCATCTTCTTGGTACGACAGCTGATGGAGAGATACAGGGAGCAAAAGAAGGACATTCATATGGTGTTCATTGATTTGGAGAAGGCCTATGATAAGATACCTCGGAATGTCATGTGGTGGGCCTTGGAGAAACACAAAGTCCCAATAAAGTACATTACCCTCATCAAGGATATGTATGATAATGTTGTGACAAGTGTTCGAACAAGCGATGGCGACACTGATGACTTTCCAATTAGAATAGGGCTACACCAAGGGTCAGCTTTGAGCCCTTATCTTTTTGATTTGGTGATGGATGAGGTCACAAGGGATATACAAGGAGACATCCCATGGTGTATGCTCTTTGCGGATGATGTGGTGCTAGTCGATGATAGCCGAACGGGGGTTAATAGAAAGTTAGAGTTGTGGAGGCAAACTCTCGAATCGAAAGGTTTTAGGCTTAGTAGAACTAAAACTGAATACATGAGGTGCAATTTCAGTTCTACTAGGCACGAGGAGGGAGAGGTTAGCCTTGATGGGCAGGTGGTAGCGGAGAGAGACACTTTTCGATATTTGGGGTCCATGTTGTAGAAGGATGGCGATATCGATGAAGATGTGGGCCACCGAATCAAGGCTGGTTGGATGAAGTGGCGCCAAGCTTCGGGCGTACTCTGTGACAAGAGAGTGCCACAAAAGCTAAAAGGCAGGTTTTATAGGACAGCTATCCGACCTGCGATGTTGTATGGCGCTGAGTGTTGGCCAACGAAGAGACGACATATCCAACAATTAAGTGTAGCAGAGATGCGCATGTTGAGATGGATATGTGGCCACACAAGAAATGATCGAGTACGGAACGATGATATACGGGAGAGAGTTGGGGTAGCACCGATTGAAGAGAAGCTGGTCCAACATCGTCTTAGATGGTTTGGACATATCCAACGGAGGCCTCCGGAAGCGCCGGTGCATAGCGGACGGATAAAGCGTGATGAGAATGTTAAGAGGGGTCGTGGTAGACCAAACTTGACATGGGAGGAGTCCGTTAAGAGAGATCTGAAGGTTTGGAATATCGACAAAGATTTAGCCATGGATAGGGGTGCGTGGAAGTTAGCTATCCACGTTCCGGAACCATGACTTGGCTTCGAGATCTTATGGGTTTCAACTCTAGCCTACCCAACTTGTTTGGGACTGAAAGGCTTGGTTGTTGTTGTTGTTGTTGTTTCTTTGTCGTATGAACCACCATGCGCAAGGAACCAATTTCTTGCTCTCAATTCCCATTCATCGCGGATTGGTTCTGGTTCGATCCCTCTAGCAACCATATCTTGCTATTGTTTATCCCACTTGGCATGGCAGTCTCGTAGCCCCCTGACGCCAATTTGTGGTGATACATCTTGTTCTCGGCATTTTTCTTGTTATTTTCTGACAAGGTCTTGGCATCTTCTGACTCCTTGTACTCCTTAAATGCCTTCCAGTGATTCATCTGCTTCGCTAGATGGCCTTCGAATACTGACAGTTCCTTTTTCTTCAGATACTTTTTCCATAATGTTTTCTTCCACACCCGGAACAGTTCGGCCATCTTCTTAAGAGTCCAGTGCATGACTTTCGCCCTCAATTTTGCAGCGACGGCTGGATCCTCGCATTCTGGCAGGTTGAAATGTTCCATGAGGTCATTCCAAAGACCCTCTTTGTAACTTTCGGCGACATACTCACTATTGTCCGCCCCTTCGCGCTTATGCCACTCCCGAACGCTGATCGGGACGTGATCCCTAACCAGAACTCCGCATTGTTTCTTAAATACGTCGGTAGCCTTCTTTGGTAACTTGGGTTCGCCCGTAGAGGATATGACCTCAAATGTGTAATGCGTTCATCCAGTTGCTGTTGATCAAGATGGAGAGTCCCGACCCCGAGACAAAGAGCCGGATCTCAGCCGACCTCGCTTGGAGTCGGATCCGGCTGTTATCGAGGTAGCCAGGATCTGGTACGACATATATTAGGAAGCGGATCCTTGAAGTGCACGGCAATGTAATGTTAAGTAGTTAGGCAAGATTGTATTCCGGGTAGGACTCTCAGTAGATACCTAGATCACAGTGCCTATATAAGCCGGATCACGGGATCCCTAGAGCAAACCACAACTCATTCTAACAACGGAAAAGCGCCCAGATAATTCCGGTCAGCAGTAGGCCCTGTCATCGTGCCGGTGTTCCGAAGCTGGGTAAATCATGTACCACCGTCTAAAGAGAGCTCTCCGCCCAATGTCCCCTACTTGTTCCCCCGCCAAACGAGGATCCCTCCTTTGGGGTACCATCGAATAGGGAACGGCAGTTAATTGCCACCGTGGGAACCGGCGGCGTACACGGCCAGGCAGAGGTTCATAGCAGGAAAACCTCGACAACACCATTGTTGTGGGGCATGTCTTATATGCCGGCAACTTTCCGATCGTCCCTTAGGACAAGTACTGGATTCCGGCCAGGACCGACCCTGTCAAGCTCTCCATCGTCCCGATCAGCGGGATACACATCTTCATCGGTGAGACCATCGACACCGTCCCTCATTATCAAGCTGGACATCGCCAAGGCCTTCGACACCGTTCGCTGGGATTATGTGCTGGATCTTCTGCAGCGCCTCGGTTTCCCTCAGAGATGGAGGGCTCTCTTAACGACACTCCTATCTACGGCCTCTTCTCGGTTTCTCCTTAATGGAATCCCAGGAGAGAACATCAGACATGGCCGCGGTCTCAGGCAGGGCGACCCCCTCTCTCCACTTCTTTTCGACATCGCCATCGACCCGCTACAAAAGATTCTGGACGAGGCTACTAACTCAGGGCTTCTTCATGCTATGCCGGGCGGTTTAGAGGGTCCCAGGGTCTCTCTCTACGCAGATGATGCGGCTATCTTCTTGACCCCTACAGCTCACGATCTGTCGGGGCTCGCCAAGCATCCTTCAAAGTTTTGGGGAGGTCTCCGGTCTCGTGACGAATGTGGCTAAGAGCTCCATTGCCCCTATCCAATGCGCCAACATCGACCTGGAGGCGGTTCTGGCAAACTTCCCTGCGGCTACTGTCTCGTTTCCCATAAAATACTTGGGACTGCCCCTCTCGCTTGGAAGACTTAGACGTGTCGATCTTCAACCTTACATCGACAAGGCGGTGGCTCGGCTAAACCCGTGGAAGGGCAAGTTCCTGAACCGTGCGGGTTGCACCGCCCTGGTGAAGTCAGTCCTCTCTTCCATGCCGATCTTCCTGTTGACGGCTCTTAAAGCTGACAAAGGAATTCTCAAGGCCTTTGCGAAGATCAGTCGCGGCATGCTCTGGGCCTGCAAGGAGGCGGTTAGCGGGGGGAAATGTAAGGTTAACTGGCAAAAGGTCTGTCGCCCCAAGGAGCTTGGCGGTTTGGGAATCTTGGACTTGGAGAAGTTTTCTCGGGCACCGAGGCTACGCTGGCTGTGGTACGAGTGGACAGCTCCTAAGAAGCCGTGGGTGGGTTCTGAAACACCCAACGACGCCTCCGACATTGACCTCTTTAATGCCGCCACCCGTGTCACCATCGGAAACGGCTCCAAGGCCTCCTTCTGGTCTTCATCATGGCTTCATGGTGCACCACCAAAGGACCTTGCCCCCCTGATTTTCAAGGCTTCCAGAAGGAAAAATCGGACGGTCCAGGAGGCGCTGGCCGATCATAACTGGGTTTCGGATATCGTGGTCGACACCTTCACCGTAGAGCACCTGGAAGCAATACGTCCGCCTTTGGGATCTTCTCTCTGATGTCCAGCTCCTCCCAGACTCGGAGGACACCATAACCTGGTCCTTGACCCCTAATGGATGCTACTCGGCCAGCTCTGCCTACAAAGTCCAGTTCCTCGCCTCTTTGCCATGTCAGTTCGGCAACATTGTCTGGAAGATGGACTAAATCCCAGCGTTTCTTTGCGTGGCTCGCCGTCCAAAATCGCCTCTGGACCGCGGATCGCCTTGCAAAACGCGGATGGCCACATCAACCTACCTGCCAGCTGTGCAGATGCACCCCCGAGACGGCGCGTCACATCCTCTTCGAATGTCGTTTCTCCAAGAGGATCTGGACGGCCGCGGCCTCCTGGCTCTCCTGTCCGGATCTTATCAACAGCCTGGGGGTTGGTAGGAATAAGGTGCTTGACTATTGGCAAGCCATCACCAAGGCCACCACCTCTTCCCCCAGAGGTTTGCGAACTGCCATCACGCTTATCACCTGGGAGATTTGGAAGGAAAGGAATGAGCGGGTTTTCAACAACAGATCCTCTTTACCTTCGGTCGTCATGCATAAGATTAGGGAGGAAGGGAAGGACTGGATCCTTGCCGGCGCTAAGAACTTGGCGGAGCTTGTAGGCTGATTTCCTTTTCCCTTTCCGGGTGGGGGTTTCTTCCCCACCTCTTTTTTGTTTTTTGGCGCTGGCCATCATCTTGTTTGCTTCTCCTATATCAATATAAGGCAAAAGCTTTTTGCCGTTTCAAAAAAAAGATTTTCCCTTGCCTGCATCTTGCACCTCACAGTTCGTGACGGGTGTGTTGGGATGATTAAGTGTGCGTGACTGCTACAAGTCGGCGACCGTGCATAGGTAAAGTGAAGGATGACGATGTCGCGTGGAGTAAGGTGGAGGCAAAATGGGGAAGATGGAGGCAATGCAAGTCGCAATGAAGCTGATGGGGAGGACATAGGAGATTGCTATTAAATACGGCTTCGGGCAAGTGGGTAACCTTGAACCCATCTGTTACACAGCGAAGGAATCGGAGCAGCCGCAAGGAAGGGGAACTGAATCGTCAGACGTTAGAGGAGGAGTAAGTAAATTTCTCAAGTAAATACAGAGTTTTTTTTTCTAATTTCTCGTGAAGTAGGGAAACCTGGTGAGGTGCGAAGTAGCTGAAATCTGGTGACGTGGCTCAAGGAGATTGCAGAAAAATAAGATAGTGGAGGTCTCCTATTTAGAGATAAAAGATATCTCATTCTGATGTCACTAATAAAGTCGGGAGAGGGGCTGTGTCAACATCAAGTTTATGCCAGAGTCAAGCAAGTTATGCAATAGTTTTCTCAATTTCTTTTGATTACTGTAATTATTTTTATGAAATGAATTTGGTAATTTATAGCTGGACTCTATGGTACTAGTCAATAAACACTTACGATGCTGTCACTTTTGGAATCGATCAAATCAAGAAGATCAATCCAAGTTATTTGAGTTGTGGGAACTTGTCCAACCATCTCATCCTCCGCTGTAGCTAGTTATGTAAGAGAATCATTTTGAATATTAATCACTTAAAATATTTTAAATACCATTACTAAATTTCTTTTGTTGTAAAAGTGTACGGGGCACCGGGCCACTTGGTCTTTGCGAGCCCCCAAATTTATGCATTGACGGCCAAATATTTTGAAGGGACATGCAGGAAAGAGTATTGTTGAGTTGGTATTGTGCCTCCGCCCTTTTCATCACCATGCAGAAAGAAAAAAACAACAGCAGGATGAAAACAATCAGACACATGTAAGTGGGAGATAGTATGGTTGTAGGTGTTGCATTATATAGCTGAAATGCTCATGCGATCCCGAGACAATGTGATTATAATTATATTTACAAAATGCACTCCCTAAAATAATTTAAGACGCGAAAATAAATCTACGACTCTAATTTAATTACTTTGGACGCTTTTTTACAAACTTATTTTATGCACTATGTTGTTTATCTTCATTCGGTTCGGTGAATTGAATGATTAAATGATTTAACTAATCGACTATTAATTAAAAGGTTAACTATGGACAAACCAACATACAACTATATTTTTATATCTAGACTTCCACAAAGGCAAGAAGCGTAATGTAAAATATGCAATTGCTATTTTAGAGCTATAGATCAATGTAGAACTTGGAGTTGAGCTAAGGGCCAATACCCCCCCCACACCCCCACCCACTTATATAACCATATAGCATTAGTGATGTTAATACAAATACTTAAGTGACTAAGCAAAGACTTGTTGCTTGCACCTACATTAAGTGAAGTGGATGGCCCTTACCACGGACGTATTGTTACAATGTGGGTCGTGACCCGAGCTTAGCCTACGGCGAAGTAGCTGATAATTAAGAGAGTGGAATTGGCTTTGGCATTAAGGTGAATCGACCTAGGAAGACAGGGGGGAGCTCATACCATGGTTGGGAAGCCATGGAGCGGAGTGCGGTCGGGGGAGCGACGCGGGGAGAGTTGGGGGAGCGGGCTCGAGGCGGGACGGGTGGGCGGAGCGGTGCTGACGGAGCGGATCCGCGGCGGCGCGCGCTGGATCAGCGGCGGGGGCGCCGGCGTCTCAGTGCGGGGAAAGCTTGGGGGCGGAGTTGTGAGGGGAGAGGGAATGGGGTTTTTGGCTGCCTATCACGGCTTCTGTCACGCTCGCGCAACGGCTCTTTTGTGTGTACGCCTCTACTTCAACGCGAGTTCTACGAAGACCACCTTTTGAAGAAGAAGAAGAAGAAGAAGAAGAAGAGAAAGCAAAAAGTTAGCAGGGCTCTTATTATAAACATGTTTAATGACCTCTGTTTTCCTCTCGTGTGTCCTCCTGCATGCAAAAAATTAAAAATACCTTTCTTCCATGAATGTATGATACTCCCTGTGTACGCCATTATGCACGAAAAAAGGAGATAAAATACCCACATAACATACTATGGAATTTCTCGTGCAAAAGTTTAACTACTTAAAACACGTCACGTGTACTTCCGTACCAATTAGCTTAACAAGATTATCTTTAGTGAGAATAACTCCTCGACGGATACCATCCAAAATTTTTAATTTTTAATGGTATCTTCATCTTCCAAATCTTCTTATTGTTGTCAACTGGTAAGTCAGAAAAGAAGGATCGCATTGTATAATGATTTTACAGAAAAAGTACCATCTACATGAAGATTCCATCTAAATTCGTCTGGTTCAGGCGATAGTTGAATATCTCCGAGCCGGTGAATTAGGGTATTCCATGCCACAAGCCTTTGTCCAAGTAAAACCCGTCTGAACGTCATATTCGGAGGTGAGGGAGTCATTACTGTGGCAATGGTATCACCTTGGCGACGAACAATCCTATACAAAGCAAGATACTGTTCACTTAAGGGTGCATTGTCTAGCCAAGCATCTTCCCAGAACCGTATCTGTGCTCCATTCTTGATCGAGAAAGTACCATGGCGAAAAAGACATTTTTTGTCGGACCAGCCCAGAAGTGTGAATCCACAGGTTTCCAAACCACTTAGGATAATGTCTTGAAGGCCGATATACTTTCTCCGGAGAATAGTTTGCCAAATCCCATCCTCCGTAAGTAGCTTAAACAACCATTTACCCAGTAGAGCTGAATTCTTGACCTCCAGATCATGAACTCCAAGCCCTCCTTGATCTTTGGGACTACAAACTATACTCCATTTAACCAGTCGATATTTTTTTTTCTCGCTGTCCCCTTTACAAAAGAATCTGGATCGATAATAATCGAGTTTATACAGGGAATTCTTGTTATGTTTTAACATTTTTTGGTTTAAGTAAGTTGACATGCCTTCATACTAAAGTTGCACAAAGGAAGTAATTAAGTTGTTTGCATTTGGTAGTCCCATATTTTTTGGGTATCCTAAACTTATTTACTGAATCTAACTAAGTTGGCATCTCAAGCTATAATTTTACGTTTATTTGTGTGTTAATCTTCTAGTTTAGTAGGTTTGTCGAATGTAACTGAGGTGGCTTCTTATTTTTTCCCATTCTGTACATCTAACCAAGTTTGATTACTGGTTTAACTAAGTTGGATTTGTCTTCATATTGAAGTTGGATAGTCAAAGTAGTTAAATTGATTTTCCTTGCTAATTACTGTATGGATTCGTTGCATAGAAAACAAAAAATTTCCTACCGCGAAAACACGCAATCCAAGCCAAGATGCAATCTAGAAGACGGTAGCAACGAGGGGATTATTGAGTCTCACCCTTGAAGAGATTCCAAAGCCTACAAGATGAGGCTCTTGTTGCTGCGGTGGACGTTCACTTGCCGGCAAAAGCGCGTAGGAGATCTTGATCACGGCGCCACGGCGGGCAGCACCTCCGTGCTCGGTCACACGTTCGGTGTTGATGACGACGTCCTTATCCCTGTTCCGGCGGAGCAGCGGATGTGGATCCTCCTCGAATCCCGCTAGCACGACGGGCGTGGTGGCAGTGGTGGTGGAGATCTCCGGCAGGGCGTAGCCGTGCAAGAGGGAGGAGGAGGAAGGGCGGCTGGGGTTTGGGGAGAGGGGGCAAGGGCTGCGACTTGTGCACCTCTTGGGGCTCCCCTTGCCCTCCTTTTATAGGTGTAAAAGGTCCTTGGGTCGTCCAAGACCTGCCCCCAAAGTTTGGGAGAGTTCCGGTAGGTTTCTGTCATCCGAAACCTACTAGAACTAGGACTTTTTTGCCAAATCTGAATCTGCTTTAGGGGAAACTTCTTAACCCTTAAGGAAAACATGGATACACCTATTATGGAACCCTACGGACTTCCTAGACAGCCCGGGTCGTCCTGGACACTTCCGGAACCACAACATTCGGACTTTTCTAAGAACCTTCCTAGACACCTTATAAATACTGCCTAGGATCATTCCAAACTTGGAAATATGACACATATATGAATCTTATTCTCGGACTATTCCGGACCTCCTCGTGATGTCATGGATCCCATCAAACCTTCAGTGTGTCACCCTACGGTTCGCAAACTATGTAGACATGGATTGGGGGCTTCTCTCCGACCGATAACCGTAAGAGTCCGAAGATCATAATGGCTCCCACATATTCAACGATGACTTTAGTGATCGAATGAACCATACACATACGATACCAATTCCCTTTGTCACATGATATTTTTTACTTGTCCGAGGTTTGATCATCGGTATCTCTATACCTCGTTCAACCTCATCTCATGACAAGTACTCTTTACTCGTACCGTGGTATGTGGTCTCTTATGAACCATTCATATGCTTGCAAGCTATTAGACGACATTCCACCGAGGCCCGAGTATATCTATCCGCCATCGGGATGGACAAATCCCACTTTTGATCCATATGCCACAACTCATACTTTCCGGATACTTAATCCCACCTTTATAACCACCCATTCAGCGATGGCGTTTGATGTAATCAAAGTACCTTTTCGGTATAAGTGATTTCCATGATCTCATGGTCATAAGGACTAGGCTATGTATCGAAAGCTTATAGCAAATAACTTAATGACGTGATCTTATGCTACGCTCAATTGGGTGTGTCCATTATATCATTCACATAATGACATAACCTTGTTATTAATAACATCCAATGTTCATGATCATGAAACGATGATCATCTATTAATCAACAAGCTAGTTATACAAGGGGCTTACTAGGGACTCCTTGTTGTTCACATAACACACATGTATCAATGTTTCGGTTAATACAATTATAGCATGGTATGTAAACATTATCATAAACTCAAAGATATTATAATAACCATTTTATTGTTGCCTCTTGGGCATATCTCCAACGTCTCCCACTTGCACTAGAGTCAGTAATCTAGTTTACATTTGTAGATATAACACCTTAGCCTTCGGTGCTTTATCATGTTTTGCTCACGGGAGAGGTTTTTAGTCAACGGATCTGACACGCTCAGAAACGTATGTATTTTGTAATTCATTTGCCTCTCAACGCATCACTCATTTCCAAATGAGTCGGCATTAAATATGTTTGGTCTTATGGTGGAACCTTAATTCCTTGATGTAAAGTAAGTCACTAATATTGTCACACACAATATAGCTTCAAAGTTATGACATACACCAAGTTCTCAAAAGAACCTCTTGATTTTAACATCTTTGTCATTGTCAAAACAATGACATGCTCTGCCTTCCTTTTGTAGAATCCGTCATAATATTTAGAACTCTTCTAAATCTAGCATAGACAACTTCTAGCTCATTGTGCTACCTTTTAAACAACACTTAGTCTAATTTGAGATTGAAATTTTATTTTCATATGTGACAAAAACAAATATCGGTGCAACACCTTACAGCGATTTGTTTATCATTACTCCATACAAAACTATATATATATATATATATATCTTCTTAAGTACTCAAGAATATTCTTACTGTTTTTCAATGATCATCACATAAATCATTCTGGTACATGCTCATAACATTTTTAAGAGTACATGACATCTGATTGTGTACATATTATTTGTGATCTATAATCACTCATGTGTTTTTACTCATCGAGTGTCAGATACACTCAAGTCTTGTTAAACCTTTACATGACAAGAACATTTTCTTAATATTTCTATATTGAACTACTTCAATATTCATTCTATATACTTTGACTTAAACTTATTATGTGTTTCAATCTATCTTCATAGATCTTGACACTAAATATGTTGCAGTCCATATCTTTTCATTGAAATTAATTCTCAATGAAACCTTTTAATCAAGTATATAATTACATCATTTATAACCAACTATATGTCATCTACATAAGTATTATAAATATGTCTCAGCGCTTCCACTTAATTTCTTGCAAATGCAAGTCTCTTCATCGTCTCTGATGAAATCAAAAACTCTTTGAGTATTTCATCTGGTGAAGATTCCAACTCCATGATACTTACTTCATCCGATTGAAGTTTGTATACCTATCTAGTATTCTACGGACTAGCAAAACTTTTGGTTGTATCTTGTATATACCTTTAATACACACTTCTGTTAAGTAGTGTATTTTGCCATCCTACTAGCATATCTCATAAAAGAAATATGTATTGATTACTAGAATAATCCACATAGACTATAAGCATTGCTACGGAAGATCTAATCTTATCGTAGTCAACTTTTTGAACTTTGTCGTAAACAACTTTTCGACAAGTCGAGCTTCTTCAAGGATATTTCATCCAAGTCCATCAATTTTATAGATCTATTTACTTTCAAAAGGTATTTATCTATCTTGGATTTCATGGCATATAGCCATTTTAACGGAGTCAGGGCCCATCATAACTTCTTTGTTTGTAGTTGGTTTATCATTGTTCAAAATCAATCCTTTATCCACAAATCATTTATTTGATCACAAAGTAAACCATACATACAAGATTCAATATGTATTTCGATCTCCATGGCTAAAACACTTTGTAGTCATGGGAGCCATGATCATCGTGGCCGCTTCCAGAACCAATTCCGATGCTGCGCTACTTCGATCATTATGCTCAGGTTCATAAACCTTATCAAGTTCTATTGTCCTCCCACTCAAATACTTCGCTAGAAAACAATTTCTTTGAAATAAGAAACATTGACAAACACTTTTGTCTTTTTTACTCCACAGTGGAAAGAATTCCCAATCAATTCTGCGGGATAACCAACAAAGACATTCGTCCGATTTTGGGTAAACTTATTTGCTTATGCTATGCATACCAAAATTTAAGAAAGGACTATTAGGGTTCATACCTACATAACTCGTGTGGTGTCATTTCAACGGATCATGATGATGCTCTATTAAGTGTAAAAGCGATAGTCTCTAAGCATACAAAAAATATAATGGCTTTATTTTATTTTATCTCATCATTAATCCAACAAAGTTTGGATACATCTCTTGGATACTTCATCATCACTATGATACTCCAAGAAACGTGAGTTGTAGAACAATATCATAACTCTCTTAGATGTTCGCAAAAAACTACGTAATTCAAATATTTCACCATGATCCAATCATAGATATTTGATTTTTCTATACGATGATTTCCATTTCATGCTGAAAATTATTTGAATCCATTCAAATGTTTCAAACTTCTTCCTTATCGAATAATATATACATATATACTCAATTCATTTTTGGAAGTTTTCATGAAGTAGAAGAATCTCCCGCACACAACTATGCCCATTGAACCACATACATCATCATGTATTTTTCCACTAAGTTTGTTGGCCCATTCAACTCTTGGCCTATGAAGCGGTATTTTAATCATTCTCTTTTAGAAAAGATTTGCAAGCGCCAAATGATTCAAAAATCAAATGACTCCAAAAATCCATTTTCATGGAGTTTCTTCATGCGTTCCTTTCTAACATGACCTAAATGGCGGTTCCACAATTAAGTGGAATTCAAATCATTTGCCTTATGGCATTTTAGCGTCAGTATTATGTGTGTGTTTCACCATTAAGATTTATAATAACTCATCCATCGTATATGGAGTAATGTCATAATTTGAACAACTCATTGTTTTTATTTGACCAGAGCAAAATAACAATTATTAAGTTCTTTATTATAAATTCTAAGGGTTAGATAGAATGCCAACGATGAACATAATAACACTTTATTTTGTTCCAGACGTGTATTCCTATCATATTCCTTATCAGTCACTTAGGCCATTGTATTCTTGTATTGTGTTGTTTTGTATGACATTTCATACCAACCAATATGGCACTAATACCCAAGAATTTCATTGTGTGACCTAACTAGGAATACAACCATAACATGTATATCATTTATATACACCTGAGCTAGACTTTCTAGTCTTTTCTTTCTTTTTGCCAATAATCTTTTGTAGTTTATCTTTTAGCTTTCCTCATTATTCAGAAAAACACTTCAACATCAATAACTTATAGGTTTGTTGGTCAAATACCAATAACCTTGAGGTTCTTACTTTAGAAGTTGATCATCATATGACAAGTGTTACGGTCACTATTAGTAACTTTGTAACATGATGAACAATTTCACTTCATAATTTTATCCATTGTATCATGATGACTTTCCGAGACATGTCTATACATGCTAGGCTCATAAAGTTTAACATAGTATTCGCATGTGCAAATATGGCTTGCACCCGTTGTACACACGTAGAATCTATAACACCCGATCATCACGCGATGCTTCGAAACGACGAAAGTCTTAGCAACGGTACATACTAAGGATGATAACTTCATGGATATGTGAATATCGTTAGTGCTCCAATAGTTGGAGGATTGGGACGTTTCAACCTTCGTACATTCCCATAAAACTTATGAGTTTATGTAGTCTCACCAAATTCTATTCTATCATCTTGCAATAAGGTCTTAGATATCACATATATCTCATACCTTGGTTATTTCTGAAAACTAAATTCTCCTTACTTTTCAAACCGATTTGAACTTCAAGTTTCACGGAGACAAGATAACTTTAGGTACTAATTGAAACCATAGCTCTTTGAATCAACAATGTGAGGTTTACTAAAGGTTTGCAATAGGACTTTCAATCATTTCTTGATTCTTTAACAATGCGGTACCAGTCCGTAAAGTCTTGTCAGACTTAACAGTATTTCTATCTCAATTACAAGACTAGCGCTTGGTAGAAAACGGGTGCCAATACTACAAATTATTCAAAATACTACTCAGACTATGTTTATGATAATTAGTTCATGTTTAATCTAATTACTAATGAACTCCCACTTAATACAACATCCCTCATAGTTGTTAAGTGGTACACGATCCAAATCCACTACACCAAAACCGATCATCACGTGAAGATGATGTAGCTTCAATGGTAAACATGTTATCACCAGATTTTGTGTTTAAATCAGGAGATGAGCCGTAAGTGAAGATGGGCTTGAAGATTACACGTGAAGCATCTTTGGGCGGCCTTAGACGAAGTTTGGGCTAGATTGCGTGTATACGTAAATATAGTAGATAGCATCTTGGTTGGAATTAGCAGATGGCGTTTAGCCCGTGCACGGTTAGGTGCACGCCTCAGTTAGAAAGCCCTGGACCATAAATATGTATCTAGGGTTATCGAGAAAAGGAGGACAATCACGTTCACAACAAACAAAATCGAGCGCCTCATGCCTTCCTTCAAGGGTTTCTTAGGGTAAGCATCATGCGCACCTGAATGCATCTGGCGAGATCTAGGCAGTATACGTTTATTCGTCTACCTTGTGTTACTCGCTGAAGCGTTGTTGATGGCGAAATGCTACTACTTATCATTAGGTGTTTAGGAGCTTGCATTGATGCTTTCTTATGCATATCTGCGTGGCAATGCCGTCCTCGATACCTAGGCGCATACACCTATCGGGTGTAAGGGCATCATCTTGCTTAATCTTAGTAAGATCCAGTCCGTTATAGTTGCTCCTTGTCCTCACGGATTAGTTTAATATCTGCATGATTAGGCCCTATGCTGGGGTTGGACGATCCGGTAGTGCGTTAGGTGTTGTTTCTTAGTTTCCTACAAGGGGATGTTAGGAATTAACTTAATGTTAGTTTTTAGGCCTCTAGGGGTAGTTTTCATCATCTTTCGTATCTGCTAGGCCCAACTACGCACAGGATGTTCCGGTCATGCGGTGAAAACCCTAAGCTATCGTAGAGATTGGTTTAGCTTTGTTTTGATCAAGCGGGATCCCCATGCCATTGCAAATCCAACATGAACCATGGGGGCGTCGGCTCTTTTGGTGATCCACAAGGAAACACGAGGCACGATGAGACCGTATTTAATATTTATGTGTCTACCATGCGGGGAACACCTGAAGCAATCTAAAACCTTCTGATTGGGTCTCGATCGGTGGCACGCCTAGCCGCCGGACGTGTGCGGAGAACTTGCGGGAGACGTGGCAAGTGCCGAGGTCCACTAAGCGGCCTTGGGGGCCTCGGCTCTTCGTGTTGCTTAACCACTGCTGTGTAGGTGGTTTGGCGGAGTAACACATTCCGCCACGCCGGTGGGACATGTACATAGCATCACGTCAGCACATCGAGATGGCGGAAGAAGCAGATCCGATAGGGTCTCACTGCCAGACAGAAGAAATACGATGAGTTGAAGGCCATCCGTGAAGCCGAACTCATCGGCTCCTTTGAGAAGACCCGGTCGCACGGCATCAGGTTTAAAGGATTCACTCCCCAAGGCGTACTCGAGGGTTTGGATCTGTCTCTCCCTTCGGAGGAACGTACCAGAGCCCTGCGACAGGAAATCAACTACGTTGTGGCTCATTCGATACATCGGCATTCTGAGAGCCTGGTGAATACTTTGGGCGCATTGCTCTTCATGTGTAGTGCAAGAAATCATGAAGCACCGGTATTCTCCGTCAGGACCTGTTCTAGGGACTCACCGGGGAGAGATGCAACTCCACACCGGCCCACCTCTGCCGTACGCAACGGCGGCTCCACAACAACAAGGTTCACCGACCTCGTTGTCTACAAGGTTTAGGTGACCTGTGCTTGATTCTTATAGGCCTTAGGAGATCCCACACGGATACGTGTGCACATACGTCTTGAATTTGCCCAGCAAGCTGGATGTAAGCGGTCAAACTTCGGCGGGGAGGAATTGCGGAGTAAGGAGCAATTGTTACGGCGGGAGGAATGGGCTGGAGACGGCGAGGAGTTTGGAGGCGGAACTGACCCGAGAAGCGAGCATGGCTAGCTAAATATGCCACCTTGGAACAAGTCATGAAAGCTCAGCCCCTGCAACTTCCACCGTGGATCAGATCAGTGCAGTCTGAGAGACCAGTTTGGTATCCTGCCGAAGAAGAAAATAATCGGCTATTCCAAACCGTGTCCCAGTAAATTTGACTGATCTGCTGCCACCTAGTATCGTCACGACTGCAAAGAATTAAGTGGATCAAGGGTCTAGCTCCATCGAACACGTGACGATACTTGGCCCAGGCGGGGCATGGTTTTGACATCGGGTCGGCCTACGTGTGAGTTCTTTGCGCAATCTCTCACCGGTGCAGCTTTTGGTGGTACACCCTGTTGTGGTGAGTTCGATCATGGAAGCAGGCGGAAGAAGCGGTTCCACACACAATACCATTCAGAAGCCACTGAAGCTGGCATTGCCCGATCCCCGGCTCAGGTTCGGCAGAGGCGAGGAGAGACGGTGTCTGAATACATTCAACGTTTCAGAACCGTCAAGAACCGATGTTATTCGGTTCATTTATCTGAGAGAAAGAAGCGGTCGAGCTGGCCGTGGCAGGCCTCGCAGCGCCTCACAGAGATACGACGTTCCCGCAGTGGGAGTAGGCTCGTTGGCGCACATGGTCGAGGCTAACCTCATATGAACAGCTGTACCAAGATAAGTACAAGCGCACGATAGGCCTGGTCGACGCTGATGAAGATGAAGATCCTTCGGAAGACCAGGAAGTCGCGGTGGCTGAATGGGCTCGGACGGCAGTGCCCGTGGCCTGCAAATGGGTGAATCAACCAGGGCCTCCAAGGGGGTTTGATTTTGATTTGAGCAAAGCTGAGCAGATTTTCGATTTGCTCTGAAGGAGAAACAGGCGAAGCTACCCGAAGGCCACAAAATCCAGCATTGCGGAGATGAGCAGTGAGCCATACTACAAGTAATCATACGTTTCTCACACCACCAACGGTGCAAAGTATTCGCGCACATATTCAAATGGCGATAGAATCGGGCCGATTAACTTTCGGACAGGTTGCCATGAAAGGTTGACACACGTCAGTTCTGGCGTCTTACATGGTGGATCTCAGCCACTCCATAAGGGAGCCTGCTTTGGTGTCAACATGGCAGGGCTTGTAAGCCGCCATGGCGGATAAACGAACGACCACTCCCCGTGCTTGAGACAAGAGGCGTTCACGCGATGACCCCAAGATGATGATAGAACGGTGCGACAGGAGGAAGTGAGAAGCGTGCGGTATCAACGTCCACTCTCCGCACATCTCCTGAACAAATATGAGCAGCAGTACGACCGACGTCGGCGCTACGACGTAGATGATGAGAGATATCGTCGGTCTGATGCAGAGGACAGGAGGTATCGTCGGCATGATAGAAACAACGACGGGTACGAGCGTCACGCTAGAGGGAGGTCAAGGGAGCAAGACAACATGGATAGGCACTGGGACTGTCCTTTCTTCAAACATTGCTTGCTGGGACTCGGGAATGAGCCGTTGCCAACAATCGAGAGCGCCGGGAATGCAACAGGAAGAAAGCAAACGAGGTTTGATTGTTGAAGCGTCTGGGGCCTCTCCACCTCAGAATAAGCAGGCTGAGTCATCTCAGAAGAAGACTTTGAGAGTCAGGCGGAGAAGAATAGACATCACGGCCAAGGTGGTGCACGATGGACTCAGCCATTCTCGAAGCGTAGAGTGCGGCTACGAAGCTTTGGAGGAGGCAGGGGCACGTGCACAGTACACGTTGAGGAAGGCACGGCCCTCCGGCCGTGAAAATTCAGCAAACATTGGAGACAAGGCGCGCTCGCCAAAGAAAGTATGGCGCCTAAACGGACGAAAGTCGATGCGGAGGCATCGGGCGATACAAACTGTAATTGTCCATGATCTACAGAAAGAGTAGCAACGGCAAGACAATGGACGTGCGTACAAGCAGCCGATCCTGATGTTTAAAATGGAAAGTAAGAATCTTGTCACAATCATGTCCACGTAGCCTCGGTGAAATCCAAGAGTTGCAAACCATCGTCAAGCATTGCAATGGAAAGGGCCGATTCTGGCAATTGGCCAAAATTATCTTCACCATCTATTGTTTTACTGTGTGTTCATCATTGATCCAACAAAGGAGGCTGGAAGTAGATACCCTCAGTGAAAGAATCGGCTCGGGGGGCACTTAGATGGACAAGACACGAGGATACGAAGTTTGGAAAGCGGTTTCAAGATATATTCTCTGCAAAATATGGAGACACGATCTTGTAAATAAATCGAAGGCGTAAAACAAATTTACAGGATAAGGCAGTGTGTGACTCAGAAGCAATGGAGCAGTTATCGAGTTACATGGAGAAGCTCTACTGAGGATGAACGCCTCAATGGAGCTGTTTGGTGACTCAGATCCTCTTCAAGGACCTCAATTTCTTGCAAGTTTTCAAGTCAGCGATTACCGGTATAGCGTGCGGATCGGGATTAGGGATAGGCTAGCAGAGAGCATATCTGATAATGAGGCAATCGTTTGTGGCGTTATTGCCTAGGGCTTAGCTTAGTGGCGACTTGTTACTGCTCACTTTCGAGAGGTTGGTACGTCCCGAGTTTTGGAGGGCATGGAGAATTCAAAACATCCTCATAGGAAGTTGCATCTATTTGCCAAAGATGATGAGCCGATCTGATCAGCAAGGCGCAAGAATTGAACTGAAAGAAGCTTGAAGGCAACTCTGCCCACGAAGGGTCTACCCTTGCTCTTGGGAGCCGATTTGTTGGAGATCGTGGCTACGCATTACAACAGCCGATGGCGCCCATTTGGGCGGCTCATTGCGGTTCTGCGCCTTGGTAAGGCTAGGGGCAACGACTTGGTAGATACTTTGTTCTTAAGAAGCCGATTGAGATTTTATCGGCTGGCCCTCCATTATAATCTTCTTCAAAGGAACAGAGCAGGGTTATAAAGTATCACTGAGGAGATTTGCGAGCAGGTGACATCTGTTCTCCAGAAGTATCGGCTTCAGCGTCAAGTCAGCGGTTCTGGGGCTCTCTTGAAGGCATTGGTCTTCCACATTGTCCACCAGAACTCAAAGTCATCGGTCGAAGAAATGAAGGACTGATGCGTTGACATCGGCTTATTGGACATTGACCAAGTTTACGGTCACTCCTTAGTCGAAAAGATGAAGGGTGGATTATGAGGGGCCGATGCGTTGTCATCGGCTCATTGAGCATTGGCTAGGTGACAATCGGCTAAACATAAAGAAAATCGGCAAAATCAAATTGGAAATTCTTCATTGATAAGTCAGATTTCTTACATGGGAGGCTGATTGCTCTCAAAAGGAAGTACTAGGGGATACATTGCCCGTCTACTACTACGAGCCTATGCTAAGGTCCTGTCTAAGGCCGTTCTTTGCCCTCGTGTCGTACGTCGTCGTCATCGCCGATACTCCCTGACGCTGCTCCCGGCAGCGCTCGTCGTCCCCGGCGCTGTCGCGACTTGCGGCAGGACCCTCGTTGTCCTCGTCCTCCTCGTCAGGCGTCGTACCGTCGTCCCCACAGCTGTCGTCGCTGAGTTCCGGGCCGGGCGGTGGCGCTTGGCGGCGGCTCGTCCCGGAGGAGCTATCGCGTCCTCCTCCTCCTCCTCTTCCTCCTTCTCCGCCTCCTCGGAGGAGGTGACAGCAGAATCCCAGAGACGGTTGTCATCGTTCTCCTCCTCAGATTCATAGTTGGCGAGGAAGCGGAAGTCCCATCTCAGTCAGTCAAGGACTTATCGTCCCTCGACCAGACGGAGAGATTGTGGCTCGACTCATCCCACGACCTCGATGGCGCGGCGGATGTTGGCCGCATGGGCCTCTTCCGGGTTCCACTCCGCGTCGGCTCGCGGGAGGAGGAGGATTGGGCGGAAGAACCAGGAGTGAGGAGGAAGAAGAAAGAAAGACATGGTGTGTGGGAGGGCTTTTGGGTGCTCATCACGAGGGGGATGAAAAGGAGAAGCTGTTGATGCGGTTAAATAAAAGGAGATGGAGGAGATTTAATGTTAAACGATTTCCGAGGATGTGGTGTAAAGCTTGTCAAATCGTCACGAGAGAAGTTAGGAAGCAAGTGGTCATGATGAAAAATACTCGACGGTTCCGCTGCGCATGACACTTGACATCGGAAGGAAAAGCAGGTGGTTTTGAAATTGTGTTCACCAAAACCGGGGGGGCATATCAGGTATCACGATTTTGGCCAAATGGGAGATGGAGCCGTAAGTGAAGATGGGCTTGAAGATTATACGTAGGCTTATCTTTAAAGCGGCCTTGGACGAGAGTTTGGGCTAGATTACCCGTGTATAAATATAGTAGATCGCATCTTAGTTTTGGAATTAACGAGATAGAGTTGAGCCCGTGCATTAGGTGCCTTACTCAGATAGAAAGTCTCTGGACTATAAATATGTATCTGAGGTTATCGAAGAGATAATCACATTCACAACCAGGCACAAATCAGGCATCGCCACCTTCCTTCAAGGTTTCTTCCCAGATGACATCATGCACACTAGATCGCATCTCGCGATCTAGGCTGAGTATCTGGTGATCGTCTACCTTGTGTTACTCAGTGTGGGCGTTGTTGATGGCGAGTAACACTGCTATATTAGGTGTTTAGGGGCTTGCATTGGTGCTTTCTTATGCATATCTGCTTGGCAATGCCGTCCCTCGACACCTAGCTGCTCTTACACCCTATGGGGTGTAGGGGCTGACATCTTATGGTTACTTAGTAGATCCAATCATTATAGATGCTCCTTACTCCTTCAAGGATTAGTTTAATATCTACATGATTAGGCCTATCACGGTCGGACGATCACGGTGGTCATTGGTGTTGTTCCCATTCTCTGAGGATGTTCGATTAACTAATGTTGGTTTTAGGCCTCTTGTAGGGTAGTTTTCATCATCTTTCGTATACATTAACTACGCGTAGGATATTTCAGAATGCATGCGGTGGCCCTAAGCCAACCGTGAGATTGGTTTAGCTTTGTTTTGATCAAACGGGATCCCCATGCCATTGCAAATCCAACATGAACCATGGGCGTCGGCTCTTGCCCCGAGGCGACAGGGAAACCTGAGAGCCGGTAGGGCTCGTATTTAATGTTCACGTGTCCATGCAGGAACACTCGAAGCAATCTAACACCTTCTGATTGGGTCTCGATCAGGTGTACCCGCCTAGCAGCAGGTTGTCATGCGAGAGAACTTACAGACGATGCGCGATGCCGGAGATCCCACTAAGCGGCCTTGGGTCTCAAAACCTTTATATTTAACAACATGCTTTCGCAGTGGGTTTTCGCGATGTGAGCATCAACATGTTGATCATATCATCCATATAACTCGTGTTCAACCTTTCGGTTTCATTGTCCCGAGGAGCCGCATACACGCACATGCTAGGCTCGTCAAGCAAACCCAAGTATTCAGCGTGTGCAACATTGCTTACACCCGTTGTATGTGAGCGTTGAGGCTTCTACCTTGATCATCACCAAGATGTTTTGGCGGTGTCAACGGTGCATACGAAGGGAGAACACTTTATTATCTTGATATTAATGTGAGGGATCATCTTATAATGCTACCGTCTCGAGCGTTCTAAGAAAAATAAGATGCATAAAGGATTAACATCACATGCGGTTCATATGTGATATGATATGGCCTTTTTTTTTTTTTCTTTGATCTTCATCTCCAAGCACGGACTGATCTCATCGCTCCTTCGGCGCGGCGTCCAGGTCGATGGCGCCATCTTCATAGTTTGTTACCTCATGCCCAACTATTACAACTGCTTTGAAATACTACTCAACATGAAATTTAAGGACAACCATGCTCCTGCCGGTTGCCACGATACAATAATGATCATCTTATACATATTCATCATCACATTATGGCCACTCCCACATCACCAAACCTACAAAAACAAGTTAGACGTCTTTAATTTGGTTTGCATATTTTACGTGGTTTGGGGTTTTCGAGTTAAGATTCAATCTACCTACGAACATGAACTAGCAGTGATCTCATGTTGTCAATGAAGAGTAAGTTAGATCTTCCGCTATGTATTGGAGAAACTGAGACACCATGGCCCTCTTATGCATACAAGTTGCATGTCGAGCATGGAGCAAGTCTCATGAGACACAGTCATGTAAAGTTAGTCAGGGCCGCTTCATCCCACTATGCCACAAAGATGCAAAGTACTCAAACTAAAGACAACAAGAGCATCAACGCCCACAAAACCATTGTGTTCTACTACTTGCAACCATCTATGCATAGACACGGCTATGATACCACTGTATGGGTTCGTTGCATTGAAAACAAAAAATTTCCTACAGCGAACACGAATCCAAGCCAAGATGCGATCTAGAAGATGGTAGCAACGAGGGATTATCGATCTCACCCTTAAAGAGATTCCAAAGCCTACAAGATGGGAAACACATTTAACTGCGGTGAACGTTCACTTGCGCTTGCAAGCGCGTGAAAGATCTTGATCACGCGGCGCCTGAACGGGCAGCACCTCCGTCGTGCTCGGTCACACGTTGGTCTTGATGACGACGTCCTTCTCCCGTTCCAGCGGGCAGCAGATGTAGTAGATCCTCCTCGGAATCCAGGCAGGACGGCGTGGTGGCAGTGGTGGTGGAGATCTCGAGCAGGCTTCGCCGTAGCCACCGCAGAGGGAGGAGGAAGAGGGGCGGCTAGGGTTTGGGGAGAGGGCGTGGCCGCGACTTGTGCACCTCTTGGGGCTCCCCTTGCCACTCCTTTTATAGGTGTAAAAGGTCCTTGGGTCGTCAAGACTGCCCCCAAAAGTTTGGGAGAGTTCGGTGAGTTTAATAAATCAACTAGAACTAGGACTCTTTTGCCAAATCTGAATCTGCTTTAGGGGAAACTTCTTAACCCTTAAGGAAAACATGGATACACCTATTATGGAACCCTGGACTTCCTTAGACAGCTTGGTCGTCCACAGGACACTTAGAACCTTCCACAACATTCGGTTTCTAGAACCTTCTAGAACCTGCCATAAATGCAGGATCATTTCCAAACTTGGAGAACATGACTTCCTATATATGAATCTTATTCTACGGACTATTCGGACCTCCTAGTGATGTCCTGGATCCCATCCAAGAACTTCGAACAAAACTTCGAACTCCATTCCATATTCCATATCTCCTAAATGACATCAAACCTTAAGTGTGTCACCTACGGTTTCGCAAACTATGTAGACATGGTTGAGTTTCTCAAAACTGTAACCAATAAGGATGGAAATCCATAATAGCCTCTATATTAATAGCTTTAGTGATAGAGACAGGATGTGCCTTTATAAATTACACCAATTCACTGTGGAGTATTTTTACTTGTCCAGGGTTTGATCATGGTAGCCCTCTATACCTCGTTCAACCTCATCTCATGACAAGTACTCTTACTCGTAACGTGGTATGTGGTCTCTTATGAACCATTCATATGCTTCCAAGCTAATTAGACATCGAGAGGGCCCAGAGTATATCTATCGTCATCGGGATGGACAAATCCCACTTTGTTGATCCATATGCCTCAACTCATACTTTACGGATACTTAATCCCACCTTTGTAACCACCCATTTACGCAGTGGCGTTTGATGTAATCAAAATACCCCTGGTATAAGTGATTTACATTATCTCATGGTCATAAGGACTGAAGTAACTATGTATCGAAAGCATAGCAAATAACTTAATGACGTGATCTTTATGCTACGCTTAATTAATTTCTTGTATTCATGCTTCATTATTGACGATATCTACATGTTATATGCACACTTTATGTCATGTTCGTATTTTTTGGAACTAACCTATTAACAAGATGCCAAGAGCCAGTTGCTGTGTTTTCTGCTGTTTTTAGTTTCAGAAATCCTAGTAAGGAAATATTCTCGGAATCGGACGAAATCAAGACCCGAGGTTCCTATTTTCCAAGCTTCCAGAAGACCGACGGAGAGTCGAAGTGGGGCCACGAGGTGGCCTGAGGCGGCGCGGCCCGGGCCCTGGCCGGCGCAGGCCTATGGATGTGGGCCCCTCGCGCCCAGCCTCAGCCTACCCTTTCGCCTGGCTAGCCTCCATCTTGAAACCCCGATCTCAGGAGCCACGATGCGGAAAACCTTCCCAGAGACGCAGCCGCCGCCAATCCCATCTCGGGGATTCGGAGATCGCCTCCGGCACCTGTGAGGAGAGGGATTCATCTCCCAGGAGGACTCTACCGCTATGGTCAGCCTCGGAATTGATGTGTGAGAGTAATTCACTTACAGTATGGGTCCATGCAGGTAGCCTAGATGGTTGTCTTCTCCTAATTGTGCTTCATTGTTGAATCTTGTGAGCTGCCTAACACATGATCAAGATCATCTATCTGTAATACTACATGTTGTGTGTTTGTCGGGATCAGATGGATAGAGAATACTATGTTATGGTGATTATCAATCTGATGTTTCTGTGTTGTTTAAGATCTTGCATGCTCTTCGTTATTAGTAGGCCAAGTGTTTGCTCTTAACTCCAAGAGGGGTATTTATGTAGATAGTGGGTTCATGCCTACATTGATACCTGGGCGGTGTGAGAAAGTTCTAAGGTTGTGTTGTGCTGTTGCCACTAGGGATAAAACATTGATTCTATGTCTAAGGATGTAGTTGTTGATTACGTTACGCACCATACTTAATGCAATTGTCTGTTGCTTTGCAACTTAATACTGGGGTTCGGATGATAACCTGAAGGTGGACTTTTTAGGCATAGATGGAGTTGGATGGCGGTCTATGTACTTTGTCGTAATGCCCAATTAAATCTCACTATATTTATCATGCCATGTATGTGCATCGCGGTGCCCTCTCTATTTGTAAATTGTACCCAGCTGTAATTTGTTCACCAACATGCTTTTATCTTATGGGAGAGACACCTCTAGTGGTATGGACCCGGTCCATTCACCTCTTGAAATACAATCTCTTTGCCCAATACTTGTTCTTTCTTGTTTTCTTGCAAACAATCATCTTCCACACATCAAGGTTAATCCTTTGTTGACAAGCAGGTGGATCGACAACCTCTTCATTTCGTTGGGACAAGTGGTTGTGTTGTGCGGTTCACGTTGGCGCCGGAATCCCTGATGTTGCGTCGCACATCACATTTCGACACCATCAACCTTCAACGTGCTTCCTGACTCTGGTGCGATAAACCTTGGTTTCTTTATGAGGGAAAAACTTGCTGGTGTGCGCATCATACCTTCCTCTTGGGTTTCCCCAACAGTGTGAAGTCTACGTCAGCATATTACTACGGCGTTGCGTGAATCAAGACACGCTGCAAGGAGAGTCTCTCTTCTCCAATCTCTTTACTTTGTTTTTGTCTTGCTTTATTTTATTTACTACTTTGTTTCTCTGCACCTAAGCAAAACACACAAAATTAGTTGCTGGTTTTACTTTTTTACTGTCTTACTCTCTATATCAAAAAACACAAAAAAATTAGATACTTGCATTTACTTTACTTGATTCATCATGTTTTCTTTTAATTTTACCACAAAGACATACCGGTAGGACATGGGTCTATAGTTGGGAGAAATAATATGGAAGAATTCTTCAATCATGTTAGTATTAAATTTTTAGAATAGACATGGTAGAACTTGCCTACTATGAAATTGCTATGTTGGTACACTTTGGTTAAGTATGTTGGAAACTAAATTTGTTAATCTCAATCCT
>JAUUTY010001365.1:0-60436 GCA_030979885.1 Lolium multiflorum
TCCCTAGTGAGGTAGCAAAAAGAGGCAAAACCATAATAGATCATAAATTTGTTGTCACTATTCAATCATTAAAACCATGCTACTCCATCTAATACATACATCACCACACGCTCTTGCATAGATGTTGGATCATAACAAATACTTAAGAACGGGGTGCTTGATACGTCGCAAGCGTATCTATAATTTTTGATGCTCCATGTTTGTTTTACACCAATTCCAATATGTTTTATTTACACTTCGTTGCACTTTATACATTTCTGGCACTAACCTATTAACAAGATGCCATAGTGCAAGTTTCCCTATTTTCTACTGTTTTGTATTTGGAAGAAAAATTTATTACGGAAACATTCTCGGAATTAGACCAAAACAAGCGAAGACAATATTTTACCGTAGTGAAACGGGTCCGAGAGGGAGAGATGGAGGGCGCCACATGGCAGCCAGACCATGCCTTGTGTGACCCACCAAGGGTGGTGTGGGGCCCCTAGCCTCCACCGACCTTGCCCTTTCGCATGTTATTCATGATCTCGGGGAAAACCTAAACACGAGGGCTCATCACGAAAAGTTTGTCGAGTCGCCATCCCGGACCCTAGCTCGGGAGGGTTATGAAGCTCTTCCCGGCACCCTGTCGAGAGGATCATCGGCGGAGGCCTCTACATCGCCATGCACCTCCGAAATGATGCGTGAGTAGTTCATCTGGACTATGGGTCCATAGCGGTAGCTAGATGGTTGTCTTCTTCAATTTGCGCTTCATGTTTAGATCTTGTGAGTTTCCTATCATGATCAAGATCATCTTTATGTAATGCTACATGTTGTGTTTCTTGGGGGATCAGATGAATATTGAATACTATGGCAAGTTGATTATTATACTTATCATATATTATTGTGATCTTGCATGCTCTCCATTGCTAGTAGATGTTTCTCTGGCCAAGTAAATGCTTGTGACTCCAAGAGGAGTATTTATGCTCTCGATAGTGAGTTCATGCCTCTAGTTTTCTGGCAATATCTTCTAAGATTGTAGATGTGTTGTTGCTACTAGTGATAAATCCAAGGTAATTCTATTGTTTACTTTACACACGTTGCTTAATCGATAATGTTGTGGCAACTTAATGTTGAAGGAGTTAGGACGATATGGGAAGGTGGTTAATGAGTCATAAGTATGAGTTGGATTCTGATATATGTATTATGTTGTAATGCCCAAATGAATCTCATAGTAATCATCTTGTAATGTATGGTCTTTATTCTGTCAATTGCTTGACCATAATTTGTTTACTCAACATGTTATTTATCTTTATGGAGAGACACCTCTAGTGGACTGGACCTCGGTCCTTTCCTTTACACTAATACAATCATCATGCCATTTACTCTTTAAACATTATTCGCTTTAATTACTGCTACCAAACAATCATCATCTTTTTACACACTATCGTCCTAAACCTTTGTGTTCAGCAAAACGGTGAATTGAGCAAAACCGGTGAGTTGATTAGTATTTTAGTTGTCTTTTATGCAGGTTCCACGTTGTTGTTGACGCCGGTGGTCATACTGTAATAGTCAGCTAGCAACACCTTGAGAAATCACGCCTTTCTCCTACTGATCGATTAAACCTTGGTTTCTCACTGAGGGAAAACTTGCTGCTGTACTCATCACACCTTCCTCTTGGGGTTCCCCAACGTTGTGTCTGCGCTCATCAAAGATTTTCTGGCGCCGTTGCCGGCGAGGCATAGCTCTACTCATAAGTTCACATGGGGAGTACACTTATTTCTTTTTTGTTTTATTTTATTTTATTTGTCTTGTCTAGTTTATTTGTGTAGTTTATTTCTGTTTAGTTGTGTTTTGTTTAGTTTACTTTTGTCTTGTTTATTTTTGTCTTGTTTTACTTTCTTATATACTGCGAAAATCTATAAAATTTTGAAAAAGCAATCTAATTTTTTTTATGGAAGAACATGCTAGAACCTCTATGGAACAATTTATAAAGTATAGAGAATCATATAAGGGTAAAGTCATGAGTGATGTTCTGAAAGTTGAATCTAATTACTTAAAATTTTGCTTAAAGCATGCATGATATAAATTGTAACTCTAAGCAGAATATTAAACATCTTAAATTCCAATGTGGTTTTAGTAAAGAAGTTTTAATTATGAACTATCATTGGAATAACTATATTCATCTTGGATTTGAAGAAGTAGAACAATTTGTCTTATTTACGGGAGCTTCTGAAATAGAATCCTTCATGTCTAAAAATTATGAAACCTGTGTTGCTTGTAATAAACTTAAAGATATGGTCTCTTCTATCCTTGATTATTGCATAGAAAATTTCAGCAATAATTGTTATATCATTGATTATAAAGAGAGACTCAGTCATGCACAAGAATGTATCCACAATTTGCAGGAACTTGTGGAAGAAAAAATTGCTGAACCTGAAAGCTCATTAGATGAAAAAGAGGAGGAGAGTGATGAACAAAAGGAGGAAGAATGGATTAGCTACCCATGCCTACCTTCTAATGAGAGTAACTCTTTATCCCTTACATTATTTGATTGTCCCCCATGCTTACCAAAGGAGGATGAATGTTATGTTCCTGTGGATTCTCTTGAAATATTTACTATGAGTAAAACTTGTGATAATAATTATGCTCCTGTTGTCTATGATAATCCATGCTATTTCAAAAAATGTTATGATAATCCTTTATTTGTGCCTAACTTCAAAATGCATGGTACTAAAGAATTTTGCTTAGAAAATGTTTATGATAAAGCTCTAGATGATGGTCCTATGTTGCTTGATAATATTAATTGTACTACTAATGAAAATGGGATTGGAGGGGTCTTGACTTTATCTTGGAGCCCCATACCTCTTGAGAATGATCAATCATCTTGTTATAAAATTGTTAAAAGTGGGTTTGAATGTTTTAATCCCTTTTTGAGCTTGATAAAAATTATGTATTTGTAGATCATGAAAAGCATGCTTTATGTGATAGTTATATTGTTAAGTTTATTCATGAAGCTATTGAAAATTATTATGAGAGAGGAAAATGGTTGTAGAAGTTTTCATGGTACTAAAACACCTCTCTATATGCTGGAAATTTTGAAGTTTCTTTTGTTTATCTTCCTATGCTTGACACTTTGTTCTTTATGAATTTATTTGTGTACAAGATTCTTATGCATAGGTAGGTTAGGCTTAAATGTGTTTGAATTTGCTTCTTGATGCTCTCTTTACTTCAAAAGCATTTATATTTCTTATGTGAGCATCTTCTCAAATTATTGAGCCTATCTTAAAAGGCATTAATGAGATCTCAAAGCTAATGAGTACCATACTTTTTGGAAGGTTTATAAAACTTGTTAATCTTGCTTCCTTCTACGAAGGACCATTCTTTACTTTTATGTTGAGTCTTCATTTTCTTACTTTATGCACCAATAAGAGAGCATAGTTGTCATTCTGAGTATAATGTGCATAGTCCCAAAATCTTATTGATTGATTCATGATTATGATTATTTCTTGTTCTCAAATTATTTGTATCTAGTCACCCTCTAAACTTTAAATGTCTTGGCATTTATGTTTTGCTACTTCATAAAGGAAAAGTTGAATCCACTTTGCTATGTTTTAGCTATGCTCATAAACAAGCAGTTGCTTTCAATGCATAATTATTCATGATCCCTTGTTTGATTACTTCTCGTATAACATAGTTGATAGTTCTATTGTTAGGGGTATGTCTATACGTGTCTATGTTTAAGTACTTTGATCCCAACTCATAATGCTTTAATAGCAGTCAAGATTTTGTTGGCTTCATGTCACCTTAAAAATTATTTTTGTTATCACTTACCTACTCGAGAACGAGCAGGAGTTAAGCTTAGGGATGCTTGATCGTCGCAAACGTATCTATAATTTTTGACGCTCCATGCTTATTTTACACCAATTCCAATATGTTTTATTTACACTTCGTTGCACTTTTATACATTATCCGGCACTAACCTATTAACAAGATGCCACACTGCCAGTTCCTTGTTTTCTGCTTTTTTGTATTTCAGAAAAGTTGTACAGGAAATATTCTCGGAATTGGACGAAATAAAAGTCAAAGTCAATATTTTACCGTAACGAAGATGGAGTCCAGAGGAGAGACGGAGGGGCGCCACAGGGCGGCCAGACCATGCCTTGGTGCGGCCCTGACCCTGGCCGCACCAAGGGGTGGTGCTCAGGCTGGCCTCCTGAGCACCCATACGCTATTTATTCTGATGCAGGAAAAAACTAAACACCGAGGAGCCTCCATCCCACAGTTCCGTCGCGGCTGCCATCGCAGACCCTAACTAGGGAGGGTTCTAAAGCTCTTCCTGGCACCCTGCGAGAAGAAGTCATCAACGGAGGCCTCTCGCCACGCCATACTGCCTCTAAAGTGATCGTGATTAGTTCATCCCTGGATTATGGGTCCATAGCATTAGCTAGATGGTTGTCTTCTCCAATTTGTGCTTCATGTTTAGATATTGAGCTGCCTATCACAGTCAAGATCATCTATTTGTATTGCTACATGTTGTGTTTGCGGGATACGATGAATATTGAATACTATGTTGAGATCGATTATATATACTTGGCATATGTTATTTGTGATCTTGCATGCTCTCCGTTGCTAGTAGTTACTCAAGTAAATAGTTTGTGACTCCAAGAGGGAGTATTTATGCTCGATAGTGGGTTCATACCTCTAGTTTTATGGAAGAGTGACAATAACTTCTAAGATTGTAGATGTGTTGTTGCTACTAGGGAGAAAACAAAAATGTTTTCTATTGTTTACTTTACACATTGCTTAATGTATAATCTATTGCTTGCAACTTAATATGAGGTTGGACGATAAAAATGTGGATTATTAGTCATAGACGCAGTTGGATTATCTATGTATTATGTTGTAATGCTCACAGTCTCATAGTAATCATCTTGTCATGTATGGTCTTTGTTAAATCAATTGCCACTGTAATTTATTCACCCAACTTGTTATTTATCTTTATGGAGAGAACACCTCTAGTGAACTATGGACCCCCGGTCCTTTCCTTCTAACTGATACAATCATCTTATGTTTTACTTAATGCAAGCATTGTTCTCTTTAATTGCACTCAAACAATCATCATCTTTCTACACTATCGTCTAATCCTTTGTGTTCAGCAAAATCGGTGAGATTGAGCAAAACCGGTGATTGGGCAAAGTATTTTGGTTGTGTTGTGTACGGGTTACGTTATTTTGGCGCTTGATACGTCTCAAACGTATCTATAATTTCTTATGTTCCATGCTAGTTATATGACAATACTCACATGTTTTATATACACTCCTATATCATTTGATGCATTTCGGCACTAACCTATTAACAAGATGCGAAGTGCCGGTTCTGTTTCTGCTGTTTGGTTTCGAGAAATCCTACACACGAAATATTCTCGGAATTGGACGAAACAAAGCCCACGGTCTTATTTTGCACGGAGCCTTCAGAAGTCCAGAGGGGACGAAGAGGGGGTGACAAGCGGCCACGCCACAGAGGGCGCGCGGCCCCACCGCAGGCGCGCCGCCCTACGGGGTGGGCCCCTCGGGCGCCCCCCGGCTCTGCCCGCCTATCTATCTCTCTAGTCGCGAAAACCCTATCACGAGAGCCACGATGCGAGAAAAGTTCGGAGACGCCGCCGCCACATCCATCTCGGGGGATTCGGAGATGCCTCCGGCCTTGCCGGAGAGGGGAATCATCACCGCGGGCTCTACATCACATGCGCCTCCGGATTCCGTGAGTAGTTCATCCTTGGACTATGGGTCCATAGCGGTACCTAGATGGTTGTCTTCTCCTCTTGTGCTATCATGTTTAGATCTTGTGAGCTGCCTATCATGATCAAGATCGTCTATTTGTAATGCTACATGTTGCGTTTGTTGGGATCCGATGAATATTGAATACTATGTCAAGTTGATTATCAATCTATCATATATGTGTTGTTTATGTTCTTGCATGCTCTCCGTTGCTAGTAGAGGCTCTGGCCAAGTTGATACTTGTGACTCCAAGAGGGTATTTATGCTCGATAGTGGGTTCATGCCTCCATTGAATTTGGGACAGTGACCGAAAGTTCTAAGGTTGTGGATGTCTTGTGCCACTAGGGATAAAACATCGATGGTTGTCTAAGGATATTTGTGTTGATTACATTCCGCGATACTTAATGTAATTGCATGTTGTTTGCAGTATCTTGGAAGGGTGCGGATGCTAACCGAAGGTGGACTTTTTAGGCATAGATGCATGCTAGATAGCGGTCTATGTTCTTTGTCGTAATGCCCTAATTAAATCTCATAGTAGTCATCATGATATATGTATGTGCATCTCTATTTGTCAATTGCCCAACTATAATTTGTTCACAACATGCTATTTATCTTATTGGAGAGACACCACTAGTGATGTGGACCCCGGTCCATTCTTTTACATCTGAAATACAATATACTGCAATCTCTCTCTGTTGTTCTTCGCAAACAAACATCATTCTCCACCATACGTTTAATCCTTTGTTTTCAGCAAGCCGGTGAGATTGACAACCTCCTTTATTAAGTTGGGGCAAAGTATTGTGATTGTGTTGTGCAGGTTCCACGTTAGCGCCGGAATCCCTGGTGTTGCCGCACTACACCCTCCTCCACCAACAACCTTCACGTGGCCTTCATCTCCTACTGGTTTGATAACCTTGGTTTCTTCTTGAAACTTGCTGTTGTACGCATCACCTTCCTCTTGGGGTTCCCAACGGACGTGTGCTTCACGCGCCATCAACGCCGATAGTGCGCCCTGCCAGTAGTCAGCTAGCAACACCTTCAGAAGTCACGCCTTTCTCCTACTGGTCGATTAAACCTTGGTTTTTTACTATGGAAAAACTTGTTGTTGTGCTCATCATACCTTCCTCTTGGGGTTCCCCAACGGTGTGCAATCTACGCTCATCAATATGCATCTAGCAATACATTGCACATAATATAATAAGATCTCATAGCACAATATTGAAAGAGCAAGGTCTCTTCATAAGTGTTTTGTGTGTTTGATAACAACACTCGAATATATTTCAACATGTACATAGTTGCCTTAAATATTTGCGGGTGCATGGTGTCCTTGTTGAACACATCGGGATCGGAAGATTCAAGTTAGTAGTTGATAGGTTTTCTGGTTTTGTGTGCGTGTGTCGCGAGGCAGCGTGGTTGGAGAGGCAAAGAAAAGAAACCTGGTTCAGCAAAACCGTGGTACAGGTGTTGAAGGTATTACCGCTACCGCTTTCAGCACGGTACACGTCATCCTAGAACCTTGTCGCGGTACTACCGCTCCCTCACTGGGACCGGTGGTACCGGTCTATTACCAGCGACGATACGCCTTTTGGGAAAAGCTTAGGAGAGCATGGGTACCTTGGCGATACTTGAACTAACACTACCGCTTGAGTCACCAACAATGGTGAAACACGGTAGTCGCCCAGAGTACCGGTCATGCAAACACGGCGGTGCTTCCACCTTGGGCCGCTTGATGCGGCCAGGGGGTCGGGGCTCCAGTGACCATGTCGGTACCTGACAGCACGGTACCGGTAGTACGGTTGAGCCCCACGTGTCCTTCGCAAAGGGCTAGCTCGACCAAAGCGGTAGTACCTCTTCCCACAACGAGAGTGCCGGTTGACGGGACGGAGGATAACGGTTGGATTCGTGGACCCTATAAAGGGGTCGTCTTCCCCAACTCAAATCAAGTCTTTTCTTCTCTCTCTCTCCTCCATGTGTTAGTGAGCTCAAATCTTGAGGATCTCCCTCCCCATCCATCAATCAAGCCCAAACTTTGAGGAGTGGTGGAGGAGATCCCGATCTATAGTTCCACCAAGAAAGATGTTGCCAATCCCACCTAATCCTTTGTGGATCTTGTAGCTAGGGTTCCTATTGTGGGATGCGGTGGAGATGAGCTCCTATGGAGCTGGCTGGAAGTTGTGCTAGCCCCATGGGTGTTGGGAGCCTCGGTGTTTCCGAGCTTGCCCCAACCTTGTAAAGGAATCGCCGCCTCGACCGGCCTTGATAGTGGAGAAGTGAAAGCTCCTTTGTGGGGTTTTCACAAGGAACAAGGTGGAGCACTGTGTGGCCGTTGGACCTTTGTGGTCCACACCTCCTCAACGCAGACGTACTCCCTCTTGTGGGAGGAACTGCGGGAAACATCGTCTCGCCTCCGCTCACTTGATGATTGCTTCCTCCTACCTGCTCATAGATTGCTTTACTTGTTGTCATGCATAGCATCATATTAGGATCACCATAGTTGCTAATTGCCACCTTTATTTCCGCATTGCCTAAAACTAAAAAAGTACTAGAATTGGATTCTGAGCCATTCACCCCCTCTAGTGCGCCACGATACATTCAATTGGTATCGAGCAAGGTTCTCTTGCTCGGGCTTACCGCTAAGAGATGGCCGAAAAAGAGGCACTTGGGGATGTGACACTTCCCGGTGAACAATCACCTCCACCCTCAACCATTGCTAGCACTACGGCTACGTTGGATGACCTCAAGAAATTGGAGTCATCCATCTTAAGCCAAATGAAGGCTATGTTGGAGGAGTGATTGTTCCAAAAAACCAAACTCGCAACCATAGATCCTAAGGCAGTGGGTGGTTCTCCACCTAGCTATTCCTTTCCCTCTCTTGAACTTTGTCCCCGAAAAGGATAAAGTTCAACAATAGGATAGCTTGAGGAACGGTACTTCATCAAGGGAAGGATGATCCAAGGTTGGGGACATTTAGGAGGTAATCATGCGGTGCCTCCACCAAGTGATTACACCGTAAATGTTCCAATTCCGATGCCACGTATAGTGTCTCAAGGTGCACCACCACTACTTGAATCCAATAGCTTTGAAAATTGGCAATTTTAATGCATTCTCATGTCGCAGCGTTTCACCGAAATATGGCGCATCATTAAGGAAGGTTACTGCACGTGATCCGAATAACAACAGAATGGATGTGGTGGATGGCAGGCTCAACGCCACCACTATCCACATGACCCACATGGCGGTGTCACCCAAGGACCGCGCTCATATTCGCACTCTCAAGACCGCCAAGGAAGCATGGGACAAGCTCGGCAAGCTCTTCCTCGGTAATGAGAGCATCCAAAGCACTCGTTTCAATGAAGTGAACAACATGGCTGACAACCGTCATGATCGAAGTAGAATTCACCGAGGAGATGTACCGGCGTCTCACGCTCTTGTCGTGCAAATGCAAGATCTTGGAGCAACGTTTGTGGATGACCATTGGATCAAGGAAAGTTCTACAACTCTCCTCCCTTATGAGGAAGTCAAGTTGACCGCCATCGAGTCCAAATGCCCTCTTCCACCCATGACATCCGATGGGGTCCATGCGAGATCATTGCTTTGGATATCTCAAGAAGAATGCGGAAGATCTTGTTGCACGTGTTTCCACAATGCCCTCAAGCCAAATCTCGCTTTGAAGATGAAGGAGCATGAAGCAAGTGAAAGTGATGAGGATCCCATTGAGTGGGGTCCGGATGATCTCAAGACCAACTATCATGAGTACATGGCTCTCGCCGCCAAGAACTTTTGGGATGGAAACAAGACAAGAAGCTCAAGACCAAGAGGATCACGTGATTCTCCAAGAAGTTTCTCCAAGAGCCCAAGGGAAGGGCAAAGGGGAAGAACATGCTACAATTGCGGCGACAAGAATCATTTTGTCGCGGATTGTATCTTTGAGAGAAGGGAAGACAATGGTGGAAGGCTCGTCCGCAAGGACAAGTTCAAATCCCTCTCCAAAGGATTCTCCAAGTTCTCCCCAAGGTCGATTCACCAAGAAGCCTAAAGATTCATCATCCGTGAGTACTCCTCCGGTGAAGGTGGAGAACATGAGGACAAGAGCTCGAACAACGAGGATGAGGGAGTGGCCACCATCGCCATTTCCACTCCCTCCAACTCCCTCTTCGACTCTCCAAATGAGAACCTCGTCACCAACAACTCCCGTTGCCTTATGGCAAAGGTATCTTCGGAGGTATCACCCCCAAACCTACATCTTCATCTAATGCTTAACTATTGATGATGCCTCTAGCCTCGCATTAAGCGTGAGTTGTGGTTTTGGATGCTTTTGTCACTAACATGCAAGGGGATACCAAGACCCATGTTGAGGCTTTCATGGCTCAACTTGGTGCGGCTCAAGATCTTCTAGAGGAGAAGGAGAGGCTTGAGAGGGAGGCGGCAAATGAGATTGTCTCTCTCACTCAAGCTCATGAGGAGGAGCAAAACTTACGCATGTCTCTTGAAGCAAGTGTTTTAACTTGAAGACTCTAACAATGCTATTATCTCCCAACTCACTAAGGATCGAGATCATGCTCTCGCCTTGGTGGGTGTTCTTAAAGGAAAAGCTTTCTCTTGATGTTGACCACACCAAGTTACTGAGGAATTGGAAACCCTCTTTGTATATAGTTGGATTATCAATTCTCTCTAAAATCGATTGAAAGAACATGTCCATTACCCCATGTGTGGTTTTGGTAATTGATGACAATCCCTATGGACTAACGGTTGCATTGAGAATCAATCTTAGGTCAAGTCCATAGCCATGTTGGACTCAAGGTTGTAAGATGGAGAAGACGGAGTACAATGACGAAGACGGTGTCGAAGAGAGACGAAGACCATGTTGAAGATGAAGATGGATGAAGACGGTGGCGTGCGTACAAGATCGAAGAAGACGGTGGCATGTACAATGATGAAGAGGATGAAGACGGAGCTTGCCGACTCGAGAGGAACGCGCAAGGTTTAGGTTTGTGCTCGATAGGATAGTGGATCGCATCATCGGAGAGAGCTCAAACCTTGCATGCATTGCATCGTGTTTCTTGGTTGTTCTTGGTTCTTATCCATGAGATGAGTTAGAGCTTGTGTTCATCTCCATGACAAGCTCTAGCTCATCGGAAACGGATTCCGGATGCATCGCATGTTGCATGTGCGAGGGTGATGATTTTCCCGATATACCATATTGAGAGGTTACACCTCTATGACCATGAGAAAATCATCACTCACTCTTTTCCATATTTTCACTTTTTGTAGTGATAGCTCTCGTCGTCCTCTTTCAACAAAATTGGTTTCATGTCATTCCGAGTTTCCTAGCTCAAGTTATGGATTTTACATTGCACTGAAAAAGTCCCACAGAACAAGTTACGGTACCTTTGCGGTACCTTGAGCGGTAGTACCGCTTGTGAGCGGTAGTACCGCCTATGGTACCGCTTAAGTACCGTAACTAGTGTTACGGCTGAAAAAGTCCCACAGAACAAGTTACGGTACCTTTGCGGTACCTTGAGCGGTAGTACCGCTTGTGAGCGGTAGTACCGCCTATGGTACCGCTTAAGTACCGTAACTAATGTTACGGCAGTACCGCTTCGGTACCGCTGCGGTACCGCTTGGGATCCAGTAAGGTTTGGAGCTCATTGCGGTACCTCGAGCGGTAGTACCGCTTTGTGTCCACATGGACAAGTTCTGTGGGGATTTCGAATCCAGAGCGGTAGTACCGCTCGGGCGCGAATCTGACCGTTTTCTCAGCCCCAACAACTATATTTTGGGCCCCCTATTTATACCTCTCTTCCACCTCCGGCCCAAACACTTCTTCCCCTCCATTCTCTCTCCTCCATTGTTGACCTTGAGTTGTTTGATCCTCCTCTTGATCCCCCCACTATTTCTTGCATATTTTTGGGGGAAAGGAGAGAGGAGATCTAGATCTAGAGCTTCACCAATTGAATCCCTCTCCAAGTGAGGGGATCTTGCTAGATCTAGATCTTGGAGTTGCTTGGTGTTTCTCCTCATATTTGTTCTTCCTCCCTTATTCCCCCAATAGCTTTTGTAGCTTTGTTGGAATTTGGGAGAGAAGAACTTGGGCATCTTAGTGGTGTTCTTAGCCATTGCATTAGGTGCATCGGTTTGGGTTCTCTCCGGGGTTTCGGTCTCGTAGAGGGCATGTTGACCTTGGTGGTGTTGTAGCCTTAGTGGCCTTGTTACCTTTGTGGTGTTGTAGCCTTTTGTGGCCTTGTAGCCTTTGTGGCCTTGTCGTCTTTGTGGCGTTGTTGCCTTTGTGGTGTGGTAGCCTTAGTGGCGTTGTTGCCTTAGTGGAGTGTGGTAGCCTTTGTGGTTTTGGTGCCGGTTGTGGCGCGTTGGTGTCTTGGTGGCCTTGTCGCCGGTGTGGCGTGTTGTAGCCTCTTGTGGCCTTGTACTTGAGAGCCTCCGTGTTGTGGAGTTGCCTCAAGCTTGATACTTGGGAGTTTGCCCAAGCTTGTATGGGTTCGGTGACCACCCTCAAGGGTCCCTTAGTGGATCGAGGCTTTTCTCCTTGGAGGAAAGGCTCGAGGAGAATACGGTGGCCCTAGTGGCTCATTGGAGTGCCTCGTGCCTCCACACCGCTCCAACGGAGACGTAGCACCCTTGGGTGTGAACTTCGGGATACATCGTCGTCTCCTCGTGCACCGGTTACTTCTCAACCCGAGCTCCTTTACCTATGCGCTTTACATTGTGATATCTATCATGCTTGATGCTATACCTATCTTGTTATCACCTTGTTGCTCATCATGCTAGCATAGGTTGTTGGAGCACTTAGGCAAACCCCTAGTTGTTAGGCTTTGAGCTAAACTAGTAAACACTTGTAGTTTTATTCCGCCTAGTTTAGCTCTCAAGTAGAAGTTTTTATACACCGCCTATTCACCCCCCTCTAGGCGACGTCCTAGTACATTCAATTGGTATCAGAGCTAGGGCTCTCTTATCTTGTTGGGCTTCACCGCCTAGAGAGTATGACGTCGACTAGAGGATTTCCACCTCTTTACATTTGATGGCACTAATTATGATGCTTGGAAATTCTACATGCTTGATTATTTTAGGGGCATGCACCCACATGTGGAGCAAATTCTTGATATGGGTTTTTCTCCTCCTAAGGATCCACAAAATCCAACCTTTGAGGAGAAGAAAAACTCTTATCTAGATGCTCAAGCTACTAAAGTGCTTTGCCATGTTGTGAGTCATGTAGTGATTTCCTCCATCGCGCCTTTCCGGAGTGCTCATGAGTTTTGGACAAAGCTTCGAGATACATATGGTGGGTCCAAGACCATTGAGGATGATCGCACTCCTTCCACTTCACCAATGTGTGGTAAGACACAAGGTAATGATATGGTGAGTGGTGATGAACATTGCATTGTTGATGGTGAGCCTTCTCTTGATGATTCTTCATCCCTATCCCATTGCAATGTTTCATCTTTGGACTTGAACACTTATAGCACTATAAATGCTTTACATGCTAGTGTTGATAGTCCTTGCATATCTTCATCCCATGTTGATATGCTTGCCTTGTCTTGTGGCCATGATAAGAATGCTTCGTTTTCCTCTAGTATTTGTGTGACTAACAATGTAGAGGAAACCGAAGATACTATGGGCCAAGACAAGATCTTGGATGGAGCTTCAACTACTTCATCCTCTTCATCTCACGGTTCTTACACTTGCCTTATGGCTAAGGCTTCTAAGGTATCTCCTTCCTTGGAACCCTATCTATCTAGTGATGATGAGGATGATGATATGGAAGGACTTAATGTTGCTTCCTTAAACAAGTTGGGAGAGTCGGTTTTTCATGCTCTTCATAAGAAGAAATTTGCTTGCTCTAACTTCATGAAAATCTTGGCTTTTGCCATTGAGAGCACAAAACTTATTGAGAAAATGGAAGGGCATGAGCGCGAGGATGCAAACGAGATTGCAACTCTTAGTGAAGCTCTTAAAGAACAACAAACCACCAATGAAACTCTTGAGGAGAACTTTGCTCTAAAGATACTTATGGTAAAGGAATCTCGTGATAGAGCTTTAGAGGTGGCACATGATTTTCAAATTAAAAATGGTGAGCTAGTAATTGCTCATGCTAAACTCCTTGAGGATTTTGAGCTTCTCAAAAGTAGCTCTAGGGCTATTGAGAGTGAGCTCATCAAACTCACCGAGTCACATGAGCAATTTAAGGCTCTCAACCTAATAGAGCTTGCTAAGTTGCCTTCTTCTTGTGCTATAATTGATAATGCTTGTGCTACTAACTCTACCTCTTGTGAAGCTTCCATCTTGAAGGAGAATGTTGAGCTAAGGGCTCAACTTGCTTTGCTAACAAGCAATTATGAGAAATTGGAAGAAAGTCATGGAAAGCTCTCTAGCTCCCATGATGATCTTCTAGTCTCTCATAATTTGCTAAAGTTAGCTCATGAGGCTATCATGTCAAAGGTAAAATCTTGTGAGCCTCATGTGAGTACTAGCACTACCTCTCAAAATGCTATTTTGCCATGTGCTAGTGCTTTTAGTTCACCCACTCATGCTATTGACTTATCTTGTGGTGAACTACCTTCTATGCCTTGTTCTACAATTCCATGTGCTAGTGCTAGTAATTCACCCACCCATGCTATTGCTATATCTTGTGGTGAATTACATACCTTGCCTTGTTGCTCTAACAACGAAGCTTCCACTTCCTCTAGTACTTGTGTTATTACTAACCATGTAGAGGAAATCAAAGAGCTCAAGGCCCAAGTCTCTTCTTTGAAGAAGGACTTGGTAAAGGGTCATGAAGGGAAGCAATCCCCCAATGACAAGAGTGGACTTGGATTCAACTCCAACAACAAGAACAAGTCCACCACGCACAAGCGGAAGAAGGGCCAAGGGCATGTGAAGGATCCCGCCAAGATTGTGTGCTTCAAGTGCAAGATTGAAGGGCATCATGTTAGATCGTGCCCCTTGAAGAAGAAGCCACATCGCGAGAAGAAACAAGGGAAGCGGCCTGATGCGCGTGAGACACACGTCCGTTGGGAACCCCAAGAGGAAGGTGTGATGTGCACAGCAGTAAGTTTTCCCTCAGAAAGAAACCAAGGTTTGCCCAAGACAGGGGAGCCAAAAAGCACGTTGAAGGTTGTTGGTGACGGAGTGTAGTGCGGCGCAACAGGGATTCGGCGCCAACGTGGAACCTGCACAACACAATCCAAGTGCTTTGCCCCAACGTAGTGAGGTTCTCAATCTCACCGGCTTGCTGTAAACAAAGGATTAGATGTATTGTGTGGATGATGATGATTGTTTGCGAAGAACAGAAAGAACAATTGCAGTAGATTGTATTTCAGATGTAAAGAATAGGACCGGGGTCCACAGTTCACTAGCGGTGTCTCTCCCATAAGATAAACAGATGTTGGGTGAACAAATTACAGGCAATTGACAAATAAAGAAGGCATAACAATGCACATATATATATCATGATGAGTACTATGAGATTTAATCAGGGCATTACGACAAAGTACATAGACCGCCATCCACATGCATCTATGCCTAAAAGTCCACTTTTAGGTTATCATCCGAACCCCTTCCGTATTAAGTTGCAAGCAACAGACAATTGCATTAAGTATGGTGCGTAATGTAATCAACACAAATATCCTTAGACAAAGCATCAATGTTTTATCCCTAGTGGCAACAACACATCCACAACCTTAGAACTTTCTGTCACTGTCCCAGATTTAATGGAGGCATGAACCCACTATCGAGCATAAGTACTCCCTCTTGGAGTCACAAGTATCAACTTGGCCAGAGCCTCTACTAGCAACGGAGAGCATGCAAGAACATAAATAACATATATGATAGATTGATAATCAACTTGACATAGTATTCAATATTCATCGGATCCCAACAAACACAACATGTAGCATTACAAATAGATGATCTTGATCATGATAGGCAGCTCACAAGATCTAACATGATAGCACAATGAGGAGAAGACGACCATCTAGCTGCTATGGACCCATAGTCCAAGGGTGGACTACTCACACATCAATCCGGAGGCGATCATGGCGATGAAGAGACCTCGGGAGATGATTCCCCTCTCCGGGTGCGGAGGCGATCTCCGAATCCCCGAGATGGGATTGGCGCGCGTCTCGGAAGGTTTTCCGTATCGTGGCTCTCGTGCTGGGGTTTCGCGACGAAGACTATATGTAGGCGAAAGGGTAGGTCGGGGGCGTCACGAGGCCCCACACGTAGGGCCGCGCGGCCAGCACGGGCGCGTCGCCTGTTGTGTGGCCGCTCGTCGCCCCACTTCGTTTCCCTTTCGGTCTTACGGAAGCTTCGTGGAAAAATAGGACCTGGGCGTTGATTTCGTCCAATTCCGAGAATATTTCTTACTAGGATTTCTAAAACCAAAAACAGCAGAAAACAGGGCTCTTCGGCATCTCGTCAATAGGTTAGTGGGAAAATGCATAATAATGACATATAATGTGTATAAAACATGTGAGTATCATCATAAAGTAGCATGGAACAAGAAATTATAGATACTTTTGGGACGTATCAAGCATCCCCAAGCTTAGTTCCTACTCGCCTCGAGTAGGTAAACGATAACAAAGGTTATTTCTGAAGTGACATGCTATCATGATCTTGATCATACTATTGTAAGCATATGAATGAATGCAGCGATTCGAAGCAATGATGAAGATAATGAGTAAACAAATGAATCATATAGCAAAGACTTTTCATGAATAATACTTTCAAGACAAGCATCAATAAGACTTGCATAAGAGTTACTCATAAAGCAATAAATTCAAAGTAAAGGCATTGAAGCAACACAAAGGAAGATATAAGTTTCAGCGGTTGCTTTCAACTTCAACATGTATATCTCATGGATAATTGTCAACACAAAGTAATATAACAAGTGCAATAGGTAAACATGTAAAAATAATTGCACACAGTTGATACAAGTGTTTGCTTCTAAGATAGAAAGAAGTAGGTAAATGATACGTCCAAAACGTATCTACTTTCCCGATTTTGCTATTGTTTTGCCTCTAATTTGTGTATTTTGGATACAACTAACACGGACTAACGCTGTTTTCAGCAGAACTGCTCTGGTGTCTCGTTTTTGTGCAGAAATCCAACTTTCGGGAAAATCCTCGGAATTTATGCAGAAGGCCCTATTTTACCAGAATATTGACGGAGCCAGAAGGGCAAGAGAGGTGGAGGCCCGAGGGCCCCACACCACATGGCGGCGCGGCCCAGGGGGGCCCGCGCCATGTGGTGTGGCCCCCTCGGCCGGCCTCCGACGCCCTTCGGACTACTTATTGGTTTCGACCTGAAAACGCACGAGAGAAAGTCGAAGTCGCCGAAACCCTCCGGAGAGCCGCCACATCGCGAAACTCCGTCGCGGGAGCCAGAAGTCTCCGTTCTGGCACTCCGCCGGGACGGGGAATTGGAGGAGATCTTCACCGCCATCACCGCCAACGCCTCTCCATCGACCAGCAATGTTTCCCCCATCCATGTGTGAGTAATTCCCCCGCTGTAGGCTGAAGGGGATGGTAGGGATTGGATGAGATTGGTCATGTAATAGTCATAAGATTGTTAGGGCATAGTGCCTAGTATCCGTAGATGTCACTTTTATGATATTGTTGCAACTTGTTATGCTTAATGCTTGTCACTAGGGCCCGAGTGCCATGATCTCAGATCTGAACATGTTATTGATTCATGAAGATATTCGTTGTTTATGATCTTACCTGCAAGTTGTATACACATGTCGCTGTCCGGAACCAATGGCCCCGAAGTGACAGAAATCGGGACAACCGGAGGGGATGGTAGTGATGTGAGGATCACATGTGTTCACGGAGTGTTAATGCTTTGCTCCGGTACTCTATTAAAAGGAGTACCTTAATATCCAGTAGTTTCCCTAGAGGCCCGGCTGCCACCGGCTGGTAGGACAGAAGATGTTGTGCAAGTTTCTCATTGCGAGCACGTACGACTAAATATGGAACACATGCCTATTGATTGATTAGTACTTGGATACCGTTTTATTATTATCTGCAAATGCCCCTGCTTTGATTGTTACATGAGTTTCTCTCATCCATGCAACGCCCGTTAAATCCGTCCCTGTGCCTACAGTATTTTAATCATGCTGTTTACTATAATCACTACTGCTGTCTTTATTTCACCTGCTGCTATTTCACTATTGCCATAAAACTGTTACTACTGATAAACTCTTGCGAGCAAGTCTGTTTCCAGGTGCAGCTGAATTGACAACTCCGCTGTTAAGGCTTACAAGTATTCTTTGTCTCCCCTTGTGTCGAATCAATAAATTGGGTAATACTTCCCTCGAAGACTGTTGCGATCCCCTATACTTGTGGGTCATCAAGACTATTTTCTGGCGCCGTTGCCGGGGCGTAGCTTTATTTGGAAGTTCACTTGGATTGATATTGTTCGCTGCAAATTCTCCATCATGGGTAAACCTCGCGATACTAAGATCGCCATATTACCATCCACTACAAGAAAAGGTACAACTCTTAGTACCTCTGCTGCTCTTGATTCACCATCTGTGATAAGTAAACTTGTTTCACCACCACAAACTTCAAATGTTGGTACTTCTGCTGAATCTGAAATTTCTTCTCATAATTATGATGATGCTTCTGCTGTGCTTGATAATGATGGTTCGTTAGGATCTTTTCTAGATGCTACAATTGCTAAGTCTAGACAAATTGAAAATACTGAAACTCCTAATGAAAATGCTGCTACACCTGTTAATTCACCTGAGTCTGTTGAATATTCTAGTGATGATCTTGATGAAGATTATGTAGAGCTTGATGATGATTTTATTGAAAAATGCAATGCTACTACTGATGCAAGAAAAATTAAAAAGTTGCTTGCAGAACATGCTGTTAAATATAAACCATCTCCTGATCCTAAATTTGCCACATCTCCTATAAACATTAGGGATAAAGATTATGATTTTTCTCTTGATCTATCTCATATAGCTATTGTTGAGAAAACACCCTTTTGTGGTACTGAAAAAGAAAGTGCTGTTGAACACTTGACTGAGTTATCTACTCTTAGTGGCGTGTTTTCTGATGATGTCAAGATGCGTACTTATTTTGTCGCTAAAATTTTTCCTTTCTCATTAAAGGATGATGCTAAAACTTGGTATAATAATTTGCCTCCTGGTTCTATTAAAAGTCCAATTGACTTGCGTGATGTTTTCTTTCGAAAATACTTTCCTGCTAGTGCTCAACATGCTGCTTTGCAGAGAATTTATAATTTTGACCAGGAAGATGGAGAGAAATTGCCTGAGGCTTGGGCGAGATTTTGCTCTCTTATTAGAGCTCAGCCTGACCATGATTTAGAAAAGCATGATTTACTTGATATATTTTATAGTGGACTAACTATTGAGTCTAGGGCATACCTGGATAGTTGTGCTGGTTGTGTTTTCAGGAAAAGAACTCCAGACGACGCTGAAGAATTATTGGCTAAAATAGGCCGGAATCATGATGATTGGTCTACACCTGAACCAACCCCGACACCGATAGTGAAGAAGAGGGGTATGATTAAATTGAATGATGAAGATATGAGGGAAGCCAAGAAGTCTCTTAAAGAGAAGGGTATTAAACCTGAAGATGTGAAGAATCTACCTCCTATAGAAGATATATGTGAGATAACTCCCCCTTCATCCATGATTGAGGTACACTCTCTTCAACACTTTACTAGGGAAGATATTCCGTATTCAAAATCTCCTGCTCAATGCTTAGATGAATTTGATAATTATATTGTTAAGCAAGAAAACTTTAATATGAGAGTAGAGAATCATTTAATGGAAAATTCCCGAGCTATTAGTGAATTGCATGGTATTGTGGAGAGAACCTCCAATGATGTTAAGATACTTGTTAAACATTTTCAAATGGTTCAAACTCAAATTGATCAACTTACTAAAGTGCAAAATGACTTGTTGGGAAATAATTCTAAAGAGAAACATGCTTATGAAGTAACAACTAGAGGTGGTGTTTCTACCCAGGATCCTCTATATCCTGAAGGGCATCCCAAAAGAGTTGAACAAGATTCTCAATTAATTAAAACTAGTGCTCCATCTAAGAAAAAGAAAAAGAAACATAAGAATGTTGTAGAATCCTCTGAACCTGTTAATGATCCTAATAGTATTTCTATTTCTGATGCTGAAACTGAAAGTGGTAATGAACATGAGGAAGATAACGATAAGAATGATACTCCTGATAAAGAAGAAATTGAAAAAGAACCTGAAAAGCATGCTAAAAATAAAAAGTACACTAAAGAAGATTTTATTACTGAGAAACATGGTAATGAAAGAGAACCTTGGGTTCAAAAGCAAATGCCTTTTCCTACTAAGAAACTAAAATCAAAGGAGGAGGAACATTATAATAAATTTTGTGATTGGATGAAACCTTTATTTTTGCAAATCCCTTTGACTGATGCTATTAAATTGCCTCCTTATTCAAAGTATATGAAAGATATTGTTACTAACAAAAGGAAAATCCCCAATGAGGAAATTTCCACTATGCTCGCTAATTACTCCTTCAATGGTAAGATTCCAAAGAAGCTTGGAGACCCAGGTATACCAACTATTCCTTGTTCCATCAAGAATAATTATGTTAGAACTGCTCTATGTGATTTGGGAGCAGGTGTTAGTGTAATGCCTTTTTCTCTTTATAAGAGACTTGATTTAGATAAATTGATACCAACTGATATATCTTTGCAAATGGCTGATAAATCTACTGCTATTCCTGTTGGTTTATGTGAAAATGTTCCTGTTCAAGTTACTCAGCATTGCTTGATATTAACTGATTTCGTTGTGTTGGAAATGCCTGAAGATGATAATATGTCCATTATTCTTGGAAGACCCTTTCTTAATACTGCAGGGGCTGTTATTGATTGCAATAAAGGCATGGTTACTTTCAATGTTGATGATAAGGAACACACCGTCTATTTTCCCAAGAGGATTGATAAAGTATGTGGAGTCAATACAATTTTTAATGTGAAAACTATCAAAGTGGGATCCATTGATTGTCCTATATATGAGCCTAAAGAAGAATATCAAACTCTTGTGATTGGATCCATATCAATTCAATATAAGGTAACATGATTGATTTGAGGTTTATTTCTTCTTATGTCATATAAAATTTATTTGGTAGCAAGACTTGATCAACCTTGTTAACAAGTATATTTTAATGCATAAGAGAGCTAAACAACATTTCTTTCTTTCTTTCTCCCTCCACCTATTTTACTTGCTGTAGCACTTTTGTTTTGCAATATGCTTTAGTCATTTAAGATTTTAGAAATCATTTTCCTGCGCAGTAATCATTAATTTAATACCCAGAAATGTGCATTTTTCGAAGTTCTCTAAAAATTACAAAAATTACACCGTTGGTCCTATTTTTCGACGAGGCACCTGGGAGCACCAGAGGATGACCTGTGGGGCACCAGGGGGTGCCACACCATAGGCCGGCGCGGCCAGCAAGGGGGCCGCGCCACCTTGTGGTGTGGGCCACCCCTTGCCCCACTACATCATCTCTTCCTCCCAGCACCTTCTCTCTCCCGAAAAAGCTCGTACCAAGTTTCTCTCACTCGTGTTTCTGCTCAAGAACTCGCGATTTTTCGATCTCCTTGCTCAGCCCAGATTTCTGTCTGAAATTTGGCACATTTACTCCTTGGTATGTGACTCCTTTGATTGTCCAATTAGAATTTCATTTGGTTGAGTATATCTTGAATATTTTGCTGCTGTAGATAACATGTTTAGTGAGCTTGCATGCTTGTTCTAAGTGGAAGAAATTAGTTTTGATGCATGTTTAGTACTCTAGCAAGTTCCTATAGTAGTTCCCTTCAATTACATACCTTGAAATCAAATTTTATAATGATTGTTGAAAATTTCAGAAGGGGAAGATGAAGAAATTCAAATTTGGAGAATTGTTCAAGAAAGCAACAACCAGCACCGGTAGGCCCTCAAGGGCGTCTACTCAAATTAGGCGATCCTACAATGAGGATGTCATCGCGCCTAGCTTCGCGCCCGAGGAGGACCATGGGGCTCCTAATGCTTCATCCTTCCCATGTTATGAGTTTCTGACAAATGCAGGGATATTGGATGATTTCTTCACCCTTGTCAATAGGGCGGGCTTAGCCACCTACGTGGGAGATGAAAGGGGACAATACTACAGGCTCACCAAAGTTTTCGTTGAGAGCTTCAAGTTCCACAACACGGAATATGAGCCGACAGTTGCATTCAAGATCTATGATATTCCTGTTACCATGAAATTGGAAGAATTTTGTCGTGCATTGGGTATTGCCCCTGTAGGTACAGCAAGGAGGATTGATGACAACCCCCGGGACTTGTTGGAGCTCTACCGAGGGATCACCGGGGATGATTGCCGCACCATCCAGCGAGGGAAGATAAGAAACATTCAACTCCCCGCTATTAAATATTTCGCATATTACATTGCTACTAGCATTTTGGGTAGAGAAAATACTAGCAACATCTCTAGCTACCATCTTGCTTTCTTGAATGTTGCACTTACTGGAGAGACACCTTATCATCTTGGTTCTCTTATTGCTCGCCGCCTGTCTAGCAGGGGGCCTATTTTTGGAGGAACTATTGCACTGCGCATTTTAACACATCTAGATATTCCTCTTGATTCTAATGATGTACCATTAACCCCTAGGAAACTAGATATTGCTGCTATGAAGAGCCATCATTTTGTTACTACTGACTCCACTATAGATAATATGGTCTATAGAATGTTGTTTGCTGATGGGAATGAGAAGGAAATCCCTCTTCCCCAGCCAGGTTTGTTCAATATTGACAGGCAATCATGGTCGCTCACTAAGGAGGCGGTGGAGGAACATATGAAGATACAAGAATTCCACCAGCAACATGACTCCGAGAACGCCGAGCCCTCCTACGACTACACCGTCACGTACCCCGACGTTTCCTCCAGCACATACATGGAACCGGGTCGTTCTTCGTCATATTACGAAGACACCACTTCATGGGGACCGTGGGAATGAACTCCACTTAGGCCAAAAGCCTAAGCTTGGGGGAGGTATACCGGCATCACTCATTCTTTGCATATTATGGTTGCTGGATACTTGTACATACTTGTTTAGTCTCTTAGAGTGGTTTTCTAATGAGAGGGAGATGATATTTGGGGAAGTGCTGTCCAAAAACAGATTCTGTGCTGTTACCAAAAAAATTCGTACGCACAGCCAGAACGTTATTTTGAGTTGCCAATTTTTGAGCATGTGCCCCAGGTTGTTATCTAACTTTCATTAGTTGAACACTTTTTGAGCTGAGCAATGGAAGATTTTTGTTAATTTCGATTTCTGTACTGCTGTCAGGATTTGGCAGATTTCTGTCATCCTGCTTTTCTGTGTTTCTGTTAGTTTGCATTCTTTTGTTTTCGCTTTGTTTCTTTCCTAAAACACAAAAAGACCAAAAATATTTCTGTTGTTTCTCTTCACCATTTGTTTATTTGGTTCTTTGCTCTTAGTTTATTTCGTTTGCTATCGTTGGTTTGCTATGAGAAAACCCAAAAAGATTTTGCTTTGTTTGCTTGTTTTCTTTCGCTCTTGTTTCTAATTCAAAAATACCAAAAATATTTGCTGTTCTTCTTTGGTTTGTAAAGTTCATCATGAGTTCAATGGTCTTCGGTGGCTGGAGCGTGGTTTTCATTTCATATTATCCAAGCTACACAAGTGAAAAGGCAATAATGACGATCTACGACAATCTGATTGTGGTGAGAGGCTGGTATGAACTCTATTTGCTTTCATTTTTGTACATATACTCATCCATATGAGCATGCTTAGTTGGTTCATGTGAGGTATATGTTATTTGAGAAAGTCTAGTAGTTCATGATCTCTCATGTTTAGTTCCAATTTATTAATATGAGTAGCATGTCATGGATGTTTGCTTGCATTGTTTTATTCATAACTAAGTATGGCATTGTGGTATCCTCCTCTGAATAATTCATTTATATCGACTTGGCACATGCTCACGCATGCATATGACTGAACAAAAAGTCAATTAAGCCTCGATGATTTATATTGCTTCAGAGTTCTTGTATCACTTTTATGCCTCCGTTAATTTATTTTGCCGCAAGCATGATTATGACAGTTATTGCTCTCTTGATTTGTCGCTCCCTAGTCTTTTGCTAGCCTTCACTTGTACTGAGCGGGAACGCTGCTCGTGCTTCCAAACACCTGAAAACCAAGTTGTTCCAAAAGTGTCCACCATAAATACCTATGCATGGCATTTCAAACCATTCCAAGTAAATTCTCATGCGCTACCTTTAAAACTTTCAAAATGCTTCTCAATTTGTGTTAATGTTTCATAGCTCATGAGGAAGTATGTGGTGTTTAGCTTTCAACCTTGTCATTTACTTTTGACGGACTCTCATATGGACTAGTGGCACATCCGCTTATCCAATAATTTTGCAAAAAGAGCTGGCAATGGGATTCCCAGTCCCGAATTAATCAACTTAAATAGACACTCCTCCATGGTTTGTGATTGTTGGACGGCACCCGAAGGATTCGGTTAGCCATGGCTTGTGTAAGCAAAGGTTGGGGGAGTGTCATCATCATAATAAAATTTAAATAAAAAGGCACTCCTTCATGGTATGTGATTGTTGGCACCCGAGGATTCGGTTAGCCATGGTTTGTGAAAGAAAGGTTGGAAGGAGTGCCAACCAAAAATAAATAAAATGGGAGCCGCTCTTGTGAGTCCGGTTGATGAGGTAGTTAGTGTACCCATTACCATTCGTTGACAACAACAAACACCTCTCAAAATAATTTTACTCCTGCTTTACAAATGAAAAGCTCTAGCGCATGTTAATCCCTGCTTCCCTCTGCGAAGGGTCAATCTTTTACTTTTATGTTGTGTCTCCATTCTTTCTTTGAGCACTATCTTGAGAGCACAACTGTCATTCTTAGTATAATATGCTTGTCTCAAAATATGATTGATTGTGGTATAACTTTGATGCTTTTATCTTTGACAATCACTACTTCTAGTCTTTCTATGAACTCAAGAGGTGCCTCGGCATTTATGTTTTGCCGATCAAATACAGGCAAGCGAGATACCACTTTATCATATTCTCTTATGAACATTGCAATCTTGCTTACATACATGATTCATGATGCTTATTATTAATTGTTGGTACCTCTCCATGATTGACATAGCTATTGGATGATCTTATTTGCATGTATCTCATTATGAACTGCTTGAGTATTAGCCATAGCATGAGAATATATACATCATATGAGCAAATGTGTTCGTGAAAGTTCTTTTATCGCTCAGTTGTTAACTGAATTGCTTGAGGACAAGCAATAAGCTAAGCTTGGGGGAGTTGATACGTCCAAAACGTATCTACTTTCCCGAACACTTTTGCTATTGTTTTGCCTCTAATTTGTGTATTTTGGATACAACTAACACGGACTAACGCTGTTTTCAGCGACTGCTCTGGTGTCTCGTTTTTGTGCAGAAATCCAACTTTCGGGAAAATCCTCGGAATTTATGCGAAAGGCCCTATTTTACCAAAATATTGGCGGAGCCAGAAGGGCAGAGAGGTGGAGGCCCGGGGCCCCACACCACATGGCGGCGCGGCCCAGGGGGCCCGCGCGGCCATGTGGTGGCCCCCTCGGCCGGCCTCCGACGCCCCCCTTCGGACTACTTATTGGTTTCGACCTGAAACGCACGGAGAAAGTCGAAGTCGCCAGAAACCCTCCAGAGAGCCAGCGAAACCCGTCGCGGGAGCCAGAAGTCTCCGTTCGGCACTCCGCCGGCGGGGAATTGGAGGAGATCTTCACCGCCATCACCGCCAACGCCTCTCCATCGACCAGCAATGTTTCCCCCATCCATGTGTGAGTAATTCCCCCGCTGTAGGCTGAAGGGGATGGTAGGGATTGGATGAGATTGGTCATGTAATAGTCATAAGATTGTTAGGGCATAGTGCCTAGTATCCGTAGATGTCACTTTTATGATATTGTTGCAACTTGTTATGCTTAATGCTTGTCACTAGGGCCCGAGTGCCATGATCTCAGATCTGAACATGTTATTGATTCATGAAGATATTCGTTGTTTATGATCTTACCTGCAAGTTGTATACACATGTCGTTGTCCGGAACCAATGGCCCCGAAGTGACAGAAATCGGGACAACCGGAGGGGATGGTAGTGATGTGAGGATCACATGTGTTCACGGAGTGTTAATGCTTTGCTCCGGTACTCTATTAAAAGGAGTACCTTAATATCCAGTAGTTCCCTAGAGGCCCGGCTGCCACCGGCTGGTAGGACAGAAGATGTTGTGCAAGTTTCTCATTGCGAGCACGTACGACTAAATATGGAACACATGCCTATTGATTGATTAGTACTTGGATACCGTTTTATTATTATCTGCAAATGCCCTGCTTTGATTGTTACATGAGTTTCTCTCATCCATGCAACGCTTGATTAAATCCGTCCCTGTGCCTACAGTATTTTAATCCTGCTGTTTACTACAATCACTACTGCTGTCTTTATTTCACCGCTGCTGTTATTTCACTATTTCCACTGCCATAAAACTGTTACTATGATAAACTCTTGCGAGCAAGTCTGTTTCCAGGTGCAGCTGAATTGACAACTCATTGTTAAGGCTTACAAGTATTCTTTGTCTCCCCTTGTGTCGAATCAATAAATTGGGTAATACTTCCCTCGAAGACTGTTGCGATCCCCTATACTTGTGGGTCATCACTAAACTGACTCAACAATAAAGTAGAAGAATGGCCCTTCGCAGAGGGAAGCATGGATTACTATTTTTGTGCTAGAGCTTTTCATTTTGAAAACAAGAAACAATTTTGTCAACGGTAGTAATAAAGCATATGTGTTATGTATAAGATATCTTATAAGTTGCAAGCCTCATGCATAGTATACTAATAGTGCTCGCACCTTGTCCTAATTAGCTTGGATTAACACGGATTATCATTGCATAGCATATGTTTCAACCAAGTGTCACAAAGGGGTACCTCTATGCCGCCTGTACAAGGAGAAAGCTCGCATTGGATTTCTCGCTTTTGACTATTCTCAACTTAGACATCCATACCGGGACAACATAGACAACAGATAATGGACTCCTCTTTAATGCTTAAGCATTCAACAACAGTTAATATTCGTAAGAGATAGAGGTTTGTGTCCAAACAGAAACTTCCACCATGATTCATGGCTTTAGTTAGCGGCCCAATGTTCTTCGCTAACAGTATGCATACTCAAACCATTTGATCATGAAAATCGCCCTTACTTCAGACAAGACGACACTACAAGAAAAGTTCTGATAGACAACGTCTCAAAATCGTCCGCTAAGGGGTATTTTTCGTCGCCTATGGGCCTAACCCGACGATATGGGTTCCGTTGTGGAAACTGCGTCAGGCAAAGTCCAACGACGATTTTTTCGGTCCGTCGCGCTTGGGCGGCCTTCACGGAAAATCGGACCGTTGCGGAAGTGTTTTCGAGCCCGTTAGTGCGACGTCATACAAGCTGACACGTGGCGACGTGGTTAGCCAGTTAACGGCGTTAGCAGCTAGCTCCAAGTGGTAGATGGTAGGCCCACACGAGCCTGCCACGTCTTAAGCGGGCCGGGCCAGATGACATAGTTTGACCGGTCAACTATATAGGTGGGCTGTCCATTAGTTACGTGGGCCGGGCCTAACTCTCTAAGGTTGATAGTCAAAACTTAAATGGGCAGCCCATTTAACATGTGGGGTCCACCTTACACAATGGGCCGGCCCAAGAAGCAAGTGGACCGGGCCAAAACACAGGTGGGTCCCACTTTCTGTTAAAAGGCCGGCCCATTTAGTGTGTGGGGTCATGTATAAATGGCGGCCCAACAAGCTAGTGGGCCGGGCCAAAAACACAGTGGGTCCCACTCGATTAAAGGGTCGGCCCATTTCGTTTGTGGGGTCCACCATCGGCAAGTGGGCCGGCCCAACAAAATAGTGGGCGGGCAAAAACACAGTGGGACCCATCTTCCTGTAAAGGGAGGCCCATTTGGTATGTGAGGCCCACATATGGTGGTGGCCCGCAAGATAGTAGGCGGGCCAAAAAACACGAGTGGGTCCCACTTTCCTGTTAAAGGCCGGCCCAATTAGTATGTGGGGTCCACAATATAGCGGTGGGCAGTAACAAGATAGTGGGCGGGCCAAACACAGTGGGTCCCACTTCCTCTTAAAGGGCCGCCCATTTACCATGTGGGACCACCATATAGCAAGTGGGCGGCCCAACAAGATAGTGGGCCGGGCCAAAAACAGGTGGGTCCCACTTTCCTCTTAAAAGGCACGGCCCATTTATTATGGGGTCCACCAAAAAGCAAATGGGCTGGCCCAACTAATTAGTGGGCCGGCCCAGTAGTTGGTGGGGTCCACCTTAAAGCAAGTGGGCCGGCCCAATTAGTGTGTGGGGTCACAGTAAATCAAATGGGCTGGCCCAAGAAGTAAGTGGGCCAGCCCGTTTAGTTGTTGTTATATGCCGGCATAATATGCGCTTTAGGATTTTGCGGGCAGGCACATATGTGATTTCGCTTAATTGGGCCGTTTAAGGGATGGGAATTCGTGATTTTGATACTGAGAATATTTACGCAGCATTGATTTCTGTCGGATAGCCTCACTTACCACAAGCACCAAAGAAAAAATGCGCGAAAGAACTATAAAAACTAACTAAATATTACATCAGCTGCAAGGCATTGAAAAAATATTACAGAACCCAGAGAAATTGAATGGTAATTAAACCTAGCAATACAATGAAGCGATCCGGCAATCTTTTAAGTTGTCCATGCAGCACCTATATCTGAAACAAAGACATTACAAGTTAAGACAGCAACAATGGAAAGGCAAAGACACTACAATATTGTTTGGCAAAGAATTTGGAACTCATCATTTCGTCGTTATAACAAGATCATTGTAATGCGCACAATAAGCAAACAAAGAGTGCATGCCGCATACCAACAGCCAATATAACAGAGCATGTTAGAATGAAACAGCAGACTTACTACTGTCGAGTCCCATGCAAACCAACATGTTCAGGGAGTACAAAATTGGCATGAACAACATAGTAGCAGGCTATAAATTTTGTAACAACGACTGAGCAAGATGAAGTTATGATGGCTACATCTACAGAGCAGGGAATGTAAACCAAAAATAGAAGTTACGATGGCAAAAGCTAAAGAGGAGGGAATGTGAACCAACATGTGCCAAGTGCAATTACTTCACTTTGGCCGTGAACTAAATAATACTCCTGAACTTATAGTGAAGGGGATGCAAATCAAGATGTTTCGGGATATAAACTTGTAATGAGCAACACATGGAGGATAGTTAATGCTGGAGCTTAGGATGGACCAGATACAGAATATAGTGGGATCACCTGTGAACTTGTATAAGAGGGAATGCAAACCAATATGTTCAGCTTTCCATATGTGAGCGTCATGCCAAGTCAGAGAAACAAGTCAATAATGCAGCTTTTGAAGAACATGATGGCACGCAAAATTATTATCTAGTAGTATGACAAGTTTATTTGTACTACAGGCTAGATAGCAGAGTGATAGCATGCCAAACTAAGTCCTTACTTTGTTAGCTTACAATGAACTAGATACAAAACAATGGCATCACCTGTAGTACAGGGAATGCAAGCCAACATGTTCATGGAGTAAAAAATTGGCACAAACAACATAGTAGCAGGCCATAATTTTTGTAACAACGACTGAGCAAGATAAAGTTATGATGGCTAGATCTACAGAGCAGGGAATGTAAACCAAATATAGAAGTTACGATGCCAAAAGCTATAGAGCAGGGAATGCGAACCAACATGTGCAATTACTTAAAATTGGCCATGAACTAAATAATAGCAGGATGTTACTATAATACCTACAGTATAATTTTTGTAACAACGACTGAGCAAGATAGAAGTTATGATGGCTACATCTACAGAGCAGGGAATGCAAACCAAAATGTTCAATCGCTTAAAGTTAGCAATGAAGTAGAAAATAGCAACGTGTTACGGTCATAGCTAGGAATGAACTAAAAGAGCTTCAGACAAACAAGCATCTGAACCCAGAACATGGCGCTAAAACAAGGGACTTACATTAGGAGAAGCACTCTGTGGGAGTCACAGCAGATCTTCCTGGGGTTGATAGATCCGGTGATGAAGTACGCTACATGTGCTACTTGGGGTTGGAGAGACGGCCATTACACTTCATGGTTACTCATCTCATCTGCAAAAACGTAACGGCGCGTCGTTAGCACAAACAGGTTCCCCCAAGATTAAACAAGAACTTGCAGGCAAGCAATAGAAAAGCGACAGTAGAAGAGTTTAGATCATGCACTGCGCCGGTGAAGCAGATCCGGTTCATGCACAGCGGTGTCGGTGAGCAAGATCCGATGCGGTGGACGACGGATCCGGCGAAGCGGCTCCGGCGGGGTGGACGATACCGCAGCTGAAGCGACTGCGGTAGACTGCTGGATGAGCATATGGTTTCGAGGTTCGGCGGGGATGATCCGGTCCGGTTGATGACGGCGTCGATGAAGCGGCTCCGGCAGGCAGCCGGATGACGAGGATCGCGAGGGCTCGGGTAGGCCAGGGAAGTCCGGCGGGGATGTTCCGGTGCGGTGGTCGTGGAGGTGGTAGAGAGAGGGACTTGAGAAGTTCCGGTGGGTGGTCTCAGATGAGAGACTGAAGGAAATGTATTTTTTTGGGAGGGTTTCCGGGCTAGGGAGGTGGTGATCGAAAAAATGACGGGCAAACCCCTCACCAACCGACTTTGCTGTCATCTCCACAGGGGTAGAATGGGAATTTGGAAGCGTGTGAAATTTTTGTATTTTGTGGGCGGGAAGTTTTGCCGCTATGAGATTTTGAATTTCGCTAAGGTACAAGTATAATGATAAAAAATTGTGAGACCGTACTAGTACCTCTGTTCAAGGCCGACTGTAAAATCAAATCATCATCAAGTTGAACATCGGTTACTACCATGATCATCATCGGACACAGATCTGGTGACATGCACCTGAAATTGGTGCATTCGTTGCAAAGTATAATGCTAAAAAAATTAGTGACCGTACTAGTACTTCTGTTCAAGCCCGAGTGCAACATCAAATCATCATCACGTGGAAAATTTGTTACCATGATCATGATCTATCTCTAAATTTGGCGCATCCGCTAAATCTGGCAAAGTATAATGATAAAGAAATTGTGAGACAGTAGTAGTACTTCTGTTCATGGTCGAGTGCAACATCAAATCATCATCACGTTTAAAATTTGTTACCATGATCATGATCTACCTCTGAAAATGGGCGCATCCGCTAAAACTTGCAAATTATAATGATACAAAATTGTGATACCGTACTGGGACTTATGTTCAAGGTCGAGTGCAACATCAAATCATCATTACATTGAAAAGTGTGTTACCATGATCATGATCTATCTCTGAATTTGGCGCATCCGCTAAATCTCGCAAAGTATAATGATAAAGAATTTGTGAGACAGTATAGTAGTACTTCAACATCAAATCATCATCACGTTGAAAATTTGTTACCATGATCATGATCTATCTCTGAATTTGGCGCATCCGCGCTAAATGTTGCAAAGTATAATGATTAAAAAAATTGTGAGACCGTACTAGTACCTATGTTCAAGGTCGAGTGCAACATCAAATCATCATCACGTTGACAATTTCTGTTACCATGATCCTCTATTTGGGGATGCTGCTCCCACACCACACCAGCGGCCCCAAACGGCAGCCATTTTAAAATTAAAATTGACATTTAAAAACCCAAAATCATACGAAATTTATACCAAAGTAGCTCGACTTTAAACATAACTAAACTTAAACTTAATCCTGGTCAACGGGCCGTCGGTTGGGGCGCTCGACGGCACTGCCTCGTCGTTGTTCTTAGCCATTGCCGCCTGCTTTCGTGCCCGCTTCTCCTTCGTTGCTTCGCGCATCTGGCGGTGGAGCATGGCGGCCGGCGGCGCTGTCCCCGCGCTTCCAGCCTTTCCCGAGAAGCTTCGATCTCGGCGCGCCTCGCCTGCTGGCGAGCGAACTCGTCCTGGTGGCGATGAGCGTTGAGCTCTGCGAGCTTCTGTCGCTCCGCCTCCTTGAGGCGGCGTCCCGCCTCCTCCGTGACCGCTCGCTGGCGCGATATCTCGAGGACGTGCTCGAGGTTCGCGTCGTTGACGAACTCGCGCTCCTCCTCCCTCAACCGCTGGTATCGTTGTGCGTTCAGCGACGCGAGGATCGCCGCCTGCTCCGGGTCGGTGGGGGCCTGCGGCGGCTCGCCCGACTGCGCTGACTCCTCGATCCGCCGCCTCTGCTTCCGCTTCTGCTACGTAGACATCGTGCCAGGACTCGAACCGTGGGTCCTCGTCCTCGTCGGAGCTGTGCTCGTCGTCGGCCTGCAGCTCCGGCTCCGGCTCCGGCTGCGGCTGCCGTGGTGGTGGAGGCAGCGCGCGGCCGTTTAGGCCAAGCATCGAGTAGGTGGTCTTCAGACGGCGCGGCATCTTGATGTGGAGAGTAGAGAATGGAGCGGCGGTGGTGGACGGCGTACGTCCTATATATCTAGCGGTGGCAACTGCCCACATTTACGGCGACTGGACGCCGCGTGGCCAGTCGCTGCCTCGGTTTCCGCGCGGGAGGCCATTTAAACGCCGACGACCAACCTTCCCGCGTCGTGGCCAGTCGATGCGAACCGTCGCGTCCTCTCGGGGATGCCGGAGATTCTACTGGGCTCGAAAAATGGCCGGCGCCGTTTGGAGCGCACCGGTGCGAGCCATAAAACGACGCCGGCCCCCAAATCGCTATCAGGCAGGGCCGCCGGTGGAGATGCTCTGAATTTGGGGCAACCGCTAAATCTTGCATAGTATAATGATAAAAAAATTGTGAGACCATACTAGTAGTTCTGTTTAAGGCCGAGTGCAAGATAAAATAATCATTACATTGAAAATTTGTTACAATGATTGCAAACTATAGCAATAACAGGAAAAAATGCTCAAGGATTACAATAACAGCAAAAATTCTCAAATACAACAAGTCGAAATAACTCAAATGATACAAGCCATACAAATGGCATCATCGGCAAAACTGCATTTCTGTTAGGTAGAATTCATCGGAGTGCAAGTAACAGCTGGCTTTCCATTAGATCTGCAGAGTAGATTATTAAGGATCTGCTCAATCCAAGCTTGCCTATTTTTCAATTCATGTATCTCATTGACTGTTATGATGATATTTGAATCTATTTCATCTCTTTGCTGCTGAATTATATCAAGTGATTCGTGTGCAAAGGCAGCGATTGTTTGCGCTGGAATGGCTGGGACAGTAGCTATCATCTGACAATCAGATGAATTGGCATTGTCACGGCTGTGCTGTGGAAAGACCTGGACACTTGATGTACATGCCCTGCCATCTGCCTTCCTTGCTCTATTCAGGGGCTGAAAACAAGACAGTGCAAGTTACAGAACCATACAATTTGAGAAAACAACCATACTATTAGTTGTCACAGATTTTTGCAAAGCATCAAAACAGATGGCAGATTTTCACAAAGCACAAGGCATAATATAACAAAGCAAGCTATCAACCCCAATGCAACAGGCAGAGCAACCGGATGGCAAATATGAACAAAATAAATCAAGTAACTAGACAGTCTGCCTAATAAAATAAGCCAGGAAACTGCATAACAGCTGTCTATTAAAATTGACACTTGGAAGGGGTGCTTCAGATCCCTTAAGTTCCACAAAAGTGGTAGCCAGACATTCCCTAAATTTCATTATTTTAATCATCAGCCAGCCATGGGAATGCCTCAGATAAAAGAGAAATATATCCATTTGGTGCCAAATATAAACGAGCAGGACCAATTAAGACAGATTAGACAGCAACCATTCTGGGATTCATATAAACTGACATATTATTTCAATGTTTAACCCATGAGCGCAATATAAGGGAAGGAGAAACAAACAAATGAACCATTTTGTGCCTAAAAATAAAAGATGGGTCAGCCAAAAAGTAACAACAAATCTTATTTATGATACCTACTGAAGGTGGATTTCCTACTACAGAAGGTGGCATTGGATTAATCAACAGTGAAATCCGAAAAAAGTCTTACAAAAAACAAATATGCTCATTATATCCCACAACAAGCATGCCAGATAGTCGCAAGGTTTATATGTTTTAATCATCAGTCAACTCAATGAATCAAGGACTAATAACCAATTGAATCATCATCTGACTCATATTCACCAAGCAAAACATTCTTATCATTATGGAAGAAATCCAGAAGACATAACAGTATGAGGAAGTGCATGAGCAATCAAACATTATGTGGCTAGAATAAAATGCCAGATCATTTAAGTTAAGCAGAACAATTAAATTGGTTTAATCACGATCAAACAAAAAAAGATTAGACAGGCAATAGAACAAGTTTGAGAAGCTAGCAGGAAAATGAACAAGACGTGCAGTCATACAAATAGCATGATTTATTTCAAACCAGTTATCCTATCTATATGGAGAGTAAATGTGTTAAACACAAACTGGTTCCAGCACGATAAGCATATCAATACAAAAATGAAAGGTACTTACTGGATTATAGGGGTGATTCACTCCACAATTTGCTGTGTTCCATGTGATAGTGCAACATGAAATTACAGCAAAGAGTTAGGGTTGCAGCTCTTGAAGAAAAAAAAACAATGAAGAATTTAAATGTACCAGAGCAATGAGTTCACACATGTACTACAGGATGGCAAAAGGATAGCAGAAAGGAAATAGTAATTGGCATTTACCGTCATTGTTTACAACAAAACAGATGGAAATTATAATGTAAAACCTTGTGAACACAGAAGAGCACAGAATGGCGGAATATAAAACAACATTTTGCAACGAACAAAACAGACGGCGGCTATGGTCCCAGCACACAACCTGTCACCTGAGAATAAGAAAAGCAAACAAACATGTAGGTTTCCTAACAAAAATAGATGAATTACATAGCATGCAATTACTGTTCTAACATTAGGACGAACTAGATGGATACTATAGGGGTGTTTCTTGAGAGTTTATAGAGCAGGGAACGCTTTGCTAGTCTTAGTATGAACAAGACAAAATTAATACTATTTTTTGCAACACACAGTACAATCATAGACGCTCACACGTACATACATACACTCATCACTCAGGCACACACACTACCCCTTCAAGCACCTTCAGGAAACTGCATCCAAGAAACTGTTCCGACGGGTATTGAGATTGACGAAGTCACCACTAGCACCACAATGTCATCGGGAACGCCGCGTCCCACAGAAGAATATTCCTCCATTTTTGAGACACCAAAGCGTTAAATCTGGGGGTGCCACTGCCCTCCTAACCATCCAACCACAGGTTGGTTCTCAGTGATTTGGTACTTGACATGTACTACATGATATCTAAAATGAAGTCGGTGTCAGGCTAACAAGCAAGGTGCGGCGTCGTTGCTTGACGTGAGTCGGTGTGATGCCATCACAAGATGAAGTGCATGGTCCATGTGATCTGGATTAGGGGATACTAGCATAATACCCGTGTGTTGCAACGGGTTAATAACGAAAGATGGCTCCCTCCAAATATAGAATAAATGGAATATAATCGCAATGTCTATGTCCAGGATGTGTGGCCACATGGTCCTCATTTTTCTTTAGAATCTGTGGTACGTCAGTATCATACAATGTGCTTATTTTTTGTCATCACTGAGACAACTCTGATGCTCGATCGACCGATCCGAGTTGATCAATCGACCGATCTAATTAACATGTTTGAACAGACGATCGAATAATTCATAGTATTTATTGAATGATACTCCCTCCGTGCCAAAAATAAGGCGTCTAAGGATTAGTTAAAAGTCAATGTTTTTAAAGTTTGACCAAGTTTACACACAAAAAATATAAATATTTACAATACTAAATCATTATCAATAGAGTCACCCTAAAGTATAATTTCTTAATATGTCAATTTGATATTGAAAATGTAAATATTTTTTAAAATATTTGGTCAAAGTTCGTAAGGTTTGACTTTTGAGTTTTGACCAATCCTTAGACGCCTTACATTTTGGGACGGAGAGAGTATATCGTAAAAGGTGCCCATTTTACACCATCTTTTTTAACAAAACACGGTACAATATAAATGCTCACTAAATGCATACTCGCTCCTACGAACGCACAAATGCACATGCAATCTCTATGAACACCTTCAAGATACTTTGTCTGAGAAACTGATTTGTCGAGAACACACGTCGATACGTGGCCCCAACTGAACAGATATTTCTCTTTATTAATGAAACACCCACGCATGAAACATGTTTTTTTAGGGAGAATGTCACTGCGCTCCAAAACATGTGGTTGATTCTTGTGACTAACCTCTTAAAAGCTGCAGGGTATGAAAGCTTTGTTTTTTTTAAGGATTTTTAGTTGCATAAGTGTTGAGATTTGTATGTCCTACGAATTTTAAAGGGAAAATGCATGCACGTGCAAAAATTAGGAAAAGAAACCTAGAGTCATATAGATTGTCACTGTATGTTTGCGAATGAAAGAAAAGTTAGAAAATTTAAAGTAGCACGGCAAGAGGAGCCTAATCAATGGGTCTCTTTTGGCCTTTTTCTTTTTTGCCGATTGTGTCGATCTAACCGGGATTGCCGAACACGCGTTGATGAACTACGGCAGAGGAGAAAGGACGGATCACCTGCCGATCTTTTACAGAACTATGCCAGAAAGGATATAAAGATTGACCGGTACAAAAACCATCTCCATCAATCTACGCTCGTTAAGGAGAGGGTTCCTTAGAGAATTAAAAGGGGAGCGAACAAAAAAGATGTGTGGCTGGACCGATCTATGCTTGTCTTACCGATTAGAATTAGGAAAGGGATGCTGATTTTGCTACCTAGTGCTACGGATTGGATTTTGGTCGTGACCTAACTAATCCTGATAAGAACTCCTCATGGAGCCGGTCACGCTGACCTTACTTTTTATGTTCGGGGTGAGTTGTATACACGTTTGACGTACCATCACCAACCACCGCGGCCTATTTTAAATTTAATAGTAAAGATAGTTTATATGACAAGATTATGGGGGGATTGTTAGTAGTAATCTTATCAATGTGGTTGGCTAGTAAAGGAGCTAGCTTAGTCATGAAGTATCCAAGGTATGTAGAGAGAACTGTAGAATGGGGAATGTTCTAGAGTAAGATATTTACGAGTAGTATGAAATATCTAGAGTTTGTAGAGTATTCTAGAAGTATGGTATAGGGTTTGGATTCTGGCACATGGCAACAATCTATAGGGTCATGTACAAAAATTTAAATAGAGTATCACCCGTCCCATGTAAGTAAGCTTTGTACCACTGAGATATCCAATAAAGCTTCCTAGTAGTAGTAGCCCTGTGTGTAAGTGTATGTGAGGCACAAGCTTCCTAGTATTATAAGCCCTGTGTGTGAAGCACATCAAGACAGAGAGCTCGAGGAGTGGCATGGGCAAATGCGCAGGATCCTGCCATCTGCCACGCGCATTGAGAGCGGGGCGGAGCTGGATCTATGGGACACATTCTAGTTGACCAAGACATGCTTGAACCTTCTATGGTAACAGACCAAAACGTGTAGGGGGGAGGGGGTCTGGTTACCTCGACGGCGGCTTCGTGTAGTCATACTCGGCATCCTTGCGGGTCACGTCGACGACGGCGGGGGTGCTGCGGTTGCGGTGGGCGTCGGCGTCGAGGAAGCAGATCTGGGGCGGTCGATGATGGGTTCGGGGAAGCAGATCTGAAACGAGGGAGTCGGTGAAGCAGATCCGGTGCAGTGCACGGCGTCGTTGGTGAAGCGGATCAGGTACGGCAGACGAGGGAGTCGGTGAACTCAGATAGTGCAGTGCACGGCGGCGTTGGTGAAGCGGATCTGGTGCTGCGGATGAAGCAGTCGGTGAAGCAGATCCGATGCAGTACACGGCGGCGTTGGTGAAGCGGATCTGGTGCTGCGGACGAGGGAGTCGGTGGCCTCAGGTAGGTGAGGTGGTATGCCGGCTAAGTACGGCTGGGATATTCCGGTGCGGTGGTCCGGCAGGTGAGAGATGATGGGCCTGGAGTATTGCGACAGATTTTTTGCGGAAATGGGGAAGACGAATGGAAGGCGGTAGACTATATATATCAGAGGGGGTGTGTAAATTACGAACGAGACCCCAACCAACGCCGGCTTCACTTGTCTGCCTTTGCGTCATTGCTAATAGGGTCGAAAGGGAATCCGAAATATGTGTATGGAGGCGGGAGTTTTGGCGCTCAACTCGTATTTTGAATCTCCCTGGTGTATAAGCAGTACAGTATACTAGATATTGAATCATAGACCAGGGAAGACAAGTACAGTAGTACAAAAATACTGTAATGTCTACATTGCATGATGCTGATCTACCTTGCGTTAGTGTTTGTACTTTGTAGTGGTAGCTAAGTGGTGCAAAGAAGACATATTTGTAATTTCTACAACTTAGATATGTCTTTATACATCCGTATTAGACAAAACTAAGACACCTCCTTTTAGACGAAGGTAATATTAATTTTGAATCTCTTTGTACTAATGTTGATGATTTTTAATAGATCTTCAGAGTTTCGTAGAAAAAAACTAGGCTCCTCTCGAGAAACAAATAAGCATACAATTAATTAAGTACGTGGGCGGTTATTATTATTTTAACAGGGAAACTGCATTCGTGCCCTATGGCCCGTCATCTTCAAAACCGTCCAAATGCATGCATCTAGCGACGGGCGGTTTCCAGGCCCTGGCGTGGCGGTTAACATTCGTCTTCCTCATTTCGTCTTCTCCCTGACACTCTCGCCTGTGCCCCTCTCTCGCTACCCTCCATGGAAGCGTTCTACCAAGGACACACTTTCCTCGCTCATGGAACAACCACCATTACGGCGAACTATACCAATATGGCGTCTAAGGTGGAGGAACACATCAACAAAATCGAGTTGATACTGGAGAAAGAAGACTCGTACAAAATTGTTGGCCTAGACGTAGAGTACACCTATGGGCCTGAACAGAAGGCTGCCCTCATACAGTTGTGCATGGGCACAGACTGCCTCCTGTACCAGATTTCCTCGGCCGACCAGCCCTGCCCCAAACTCGCTGACTTTCTTGGCAGGCCTGACATAACATTTGCAGGTGTTGACATCGGCAACGACATTACCAGGCTTGGGCGTTGCAACCTCTCAGTGGCGAACTTCGTGGACATCCAGAAAAGGTGGAAGCCTGCCGATTCCACTAGTAACAATAAGGATTCGTTGGCTGACTATGCTGCGGCCATTATAGACAGCCAGTACAAATCTATCATGAAAAAACTTACGAAAGAGGAACACAAGCTGTGGAAGCAGGTGCCCTTGTCCATGAAGCATATCCTGTATGCAAGCATCGACGCATACGCAACATATGAGGTATACAGGCGAATAGTGAACTTTGAGAAGGGTCAACAAAAATTGGCGGAATTCCAGGACAGCGGGAGTAAGAAGAAGAAGAAGAAGAAGAAGAAGAAGAAGAAGCAACATGGTACAGGCTGTGGAAGCTGAAGAGGAAGACCACTGAAAAGGATAGCCTAGTGTTAAAAGTAGTACAGGACTAGTATGTATACGATCGTGTGTGTATGCACCCAGTGATAAGTAGTACAGTATATTTTATCTTGCAAGTAGTTTTAAAAGTAGTACAGTACTACTGTAGTATGTACGATCGTGTGTGTATGCTCCCAGTGTCATGAGTACATAACTGATGATAATAATACTAATATGTATGGTAGATCTTTTTTTATCTTGCATACTCCCTACGATCCATAATAAGTGTGCCGTTTCACTCTAACAGCATCCACTGTGTTGTCCACAACAGCTATCCTCGTCCACAAGCAATAAGTGTAGTCCATGCCCATATATAGAGTGGACACGTACAAGCTTTTGGTTGCCCATAAGTAAATAGTAATTATTTTACTCTGTGCTCTGTCTTGCATGTGTGTACTTCTAACAAATATGTGCGTCCCAGCGTGTGCCAAAGTTAACCTTATACTGAGTATATTGTACTATAGTATTACTCCCTCCGATCCACATTACTTGATGCTAAAATGGAAGTATCTATAGTTACAATATGTCTAGATACATCTACATTAGAGTCATCTAAACCATGATTAAGCCGAACCTCTGCCCCAAGACATGACATCTCTTCTACGTAGTAGAATGCTCTCCGTCCATAATAAAATATAATCAATGGATGGGACTGGATACCTTTGTTGGGAAGGTATCGTCACCTGCCGAGTAGGGTGTATGTAGGCATCCTATCACGATCCAGTAGTAATATCCATCTCCCAGTGACCCAGTCTATGTATGTGTCTTGTCTTGTCGATCCATGGACATGGCACCTACGAGGTACTCCACTGCTGATGATTTTGTAGAGTACGTATATTTATATGAGCACGATGCTTTGTACAAAGTTGTCCCGGTCACCTCAAGGTTGCATTAGCAGGACGAAAAACAGTTAGTCCCTTTCTATATAAGGAGTACTTATTTTGAGGATTAATTGTTCTCCTTCTCGATGCGAATGTAGAAACGCAGCAGCTTGGAAGGTCCACCAAGCACCTGGTACAGCGGCGGTACCGAGAGGAACGACGTGAGTTCATCAAACGCGACGTCGCCCGGCAAGGCGCAGCTCGACGCCTCCAATGACACATTCACGGTGTCCGCCCTGCTCCTCGAGTGCGCCAACGAGCACGACGCCGGCCCATTCGCCCACATCTTTGCCGTGTACAGAGGCCACACGCACGCGGCCGCCCTAACGCACACGGTAGACACGATGGTGGTCGAAGTCGAACCGAGCACGCCGATGATCAGGACGAACACGGCGCCGTCCTCCCCTTCGGCGATGATCCGCAGGCACGGCGAACCCGGCACCGGCACCAGCACCTCGAACACTTTGGTCGTGTTGTACGGCGGGAGCTTGTGCACTTGGATCGAGTGGGCCGCTGCAAAGTGGGCGACGAGCGCTGTTGGCGGGGCGGCGAAGTCGCAGCCGGGCTCCGTGCAAGCGCAAGGGGCGTGCGGGCATGCAATCTTGTGGTCGTGGACCTGGTGGTAGGCCACCAAGCTCCCGCAGCTGCTGTGGGGGCACTCAACCGTCGCCGCTGATACGACGGCGTCCATTGCCGGGTCGTGCTCGAATCCGCCGCGGGGTTCCACGCACCTATGGCACCGGTTCCCGGGAAGCTCGCTGAGGCAGCGGCCGCAGGCCAAATGATTACCCTTGCACTGCACAAATCAAAGTTCGTGGATTGCCATTTTTGCAGTAGTGAACCCACAAAAGAAACATCAATGGAGTGTGGGAGGGAAAGGGATCGACCTTGAAGACGGGGGGCTTGAGGGGCTGGGAGCAGAAAATGCAGTGAAGCACGGTGGAGTCCATCTTCAGGGTAACGGTGACAGTTTCCAGCATTGCGAGCGCGCGAGGAGTATGTGGCCTATCGATGGCCTCTCTTATCTCCTAGCCTCGAGGCTGGAGTACTCTATTTAAGGGGATGGGAAGGGATTTTGCTTAAGACGAGGAAAACCTACCTCCATCTCAAAGCTTAGCTTATATTATTTTTAGAAAGTCAAATTATGTCAAAATTGACTAAGCATTTACCGAAAATCATGGTAGTTAAAAAATGTGTATCTCCACCATCATACTATTTGAGACTATATTTGTGATGGTAATAGGCACAACTACATACACAAAAATTGACATCATCTGATTATTAGTTATTTGGACTGCGGGATGAACTTTTTGGAACTGTGCATTAAGCACCGGTAACCACTTAGGGCTTCTTTGATTCATAGGATTGACATAGGAATTATGTTGGATTTGATTCCTATGGGAAAATTTCAATCCTACACCTTTCCTATTTCTACACTCTCCACATTCCTTTGAATCAAAGCAGCAGTGCTTCTTTGTTTTTTATAGTAAGTGAAAGGACATCTAAAAAACAGGAGAAATGATCTGGAAGTGCACATAGTTTTATATAAATCAGATGGAGGGGTTACAATTACATATAGTTGGAGTATTCACTTCCGATTCACAAAAAAAAGGAGTATTCACTTCCACGCTGCATTATTATTAAGTACAGTATAAGTACTACTACAAACAGTTCAGCACAAATATGAAACGAAGAATCCATAAAAAAATAGCAGCCGTACGAACAATCAAGTACTTTTCATCGAAATTTATCATTCCTCATGACAAATTGACAGTTTTTTCAACTACGCAAAGTAGCAGTAGCTACATCTGCTTGCATATGCGAATGTAGAAACGCAGCTCCTTGGACGATCCAGCACCAACGAGGTATGGCCCCGGCACAACGAGGAACGACGTGAGCTCCTCAAACACGACAGCGCCCGGCGACGCGCTGCCAGAAGCATCGGCAGACATCTTCACGACATCCCGCCTGCAGTCCGATTTCGAGGACGGCGGCGGGCCGTGCGCCCAGATCTTCACCCTGTAGAGCGGCCACACGGATGTGGCCGAACTGACGCATACCAAAGACAAGACAATGGCCGGGCCGAGCGCGTCGATGTACAGGACGAACACGGAGCCGTCATCCCCTTCGACGACGAGCAGCCTGCACGGCGAGCACGGGTGCGTCATGGTCACCCGGAACTCTATGGACTTGCCATACTCTAACCTGTGCACCTGAATCGAGTGGGCCTCTGCGAGGTGAACGAGGAGCGCTGACGGTGGGGCGGCGAAGTCGCAGCCCTGCTCCGTGCAGTTGCACCGGCCGTGCGGGCACGCGATCTGGTGGCTTAGGGACTCGTGGTAGCTGACGATGACCCCGCAGCCGTCGTGGGAGCACATGACCTGCGCCGTTCCAGCGATGTTGTACGCGATGGCCTCCAAATTCGTAGCGTTTATTTCCATAGTGCCGTCCATCGCCGCCAGTTGGTTGAATCCGGAGCCGCGCTACTCTTCTTCTGGCGCCGTTTACTTGGAACCTCGCCGACGGTGGCAGGCGGCAGGCCTCATACCACGCTGCAACTCCGATCAATATTAATTGATGGTAAAATGGATGTATCTACAACTATAATGTGTATAGATGCATCTATATTACCATCAAATAATATGAATCGGAGGGAGTACAAGGAATGACAGTTTAGCACAAGTGACACCAGCAAATAAAAATCAATGGACTCTCAGAGGAAAAGGGGGCGACCTTGTTGAACTTGGGGCAAATCAATGGAGTCTGACAGACAAATGATGCGATAGAGAGAGAGAGAGAGAGAGAGAGAGAGAGAGAGAGAGAGAGAGAGAGAGAGAGAGAGAGAGAGTGTGTGTGTGTGTGTCCGTGGCGCGGGGGAGGGGGGGCGTTTGTTCACTTCTTTGTTTAAAACGAGGATTCGTACAAGGTAATAGAGCCCGCATGCTCGGCTGGGTAGACAGCCAGGAGTGACCCCAACATGGTCGTGCCACAAGGATTCATGTCAAATGAAAAGGGAAGCATGTATCTTTGAATCTTGTCAAATCCTAGGTTTGACCAAGATAATTTAAACAAGTTTAAAACATGAAAATGAAAAGGGAAGCATGTATCCTTCTTAGTCACTCTAAAATGAAGTTTTTGGGAGGTTTTTGAAATTTCCATGTTTGAAACCCAAAACCACTTCTCTTCATGCTTGACTTCATAAGACAGAGTTTAGGGGTTGGGGGTAGATACATGATTTGTATGGTTTGATATGTCTAGACCTTGTTTATCAATTTTAATGCTTACTATATGACATAAGAAGACTATGTGATTTTGTTTTCCATTTTTCTGTTTTTATTTTTCTGCCCATTTGAATCTTGGTCAAATCCTAGGTTTGACCAAGATTTAGACAAGTTTAACACGTAAAGTTAACTTGGATTTCCTACCCTTGAATCCATATGAAACTTTGTTCTAATGCACTATTATAATCAACGGTTTTTACACAGTCTTAACTCTTACGTGTGGTGCCCTGCGTGAGTCCCACACTTCAGTGGCTTCAAGTCACGTGCGGTAGGTACGCAAAGTCCAGCCATCTTCTTTGTCAGAGAAGACGCATCAGATGCGTATTGGAAGTCTGGGTCCTGGATCCTTCGGTTGTCCCTCTCACAAAAAAACAAATCTCTCTCATTCTCGGCCTCGCTCGACTAGCTCGCTCGCTCGCTCGCTCGCACCTCTTGCTCTGACAAAACCTGCACAAAAGTCAACATCATCACCCGAAAAAGGGGAGACACCCCTTCTTCTCTCCTTCGAGTGATCCCTCTTCCTCCGTGTTTCACTCGGCGGGCAAACACCCATGTGATGCATAGTAATAATAAAAAGGTAGTAGAAAAATCGATATCGAATCTATAATTAAATAGGTTAAACTCGGGTTTTGCCCAGTTCTACAGATCAAGGGTTCAAAAAAAAAATCCAACTACGGGGTTCGAACAACACGATTCTAATCCAAGAATTTTTTCGACCTCATCCAAATGGCCTCAAATTATAGGGTTAGCATCTAGTGCAGTTTGTGTGAAAATGTATGCACTATGTGTGCTATAACTTGTATGTCTTTCAAATTTGAACCAAATTTGAATAAGTTTGAAATATTTGAAAAGGGGCTTTTGGGAGGTTTTTGAAATTTCCATGTTTGAAACGCAAAACCACTTCTCTTCATGCTTGACTTCATAAGACACAGTTTAGGGGTTAGGGGTATAGATACATGATTTGTCTGGTTTGAATATGTCTAGACCTTGTTTATCAACTTTAATGCTTACTATATAACATAAGAAAACTATTTGCTTTGGTTTTTATTTTTGCTGATTTTTTTTCAATTTTGATGCCCATTTGAATCTTGGTGAAATCCTAGGTTTGACCATGGTTTAAACAAGTTTAAATCATGAATATGAAAAAATAAGCATCTATCCTTCTTAGTCACCCCAAAATGTAGCTCTTGGGAGGGTTTTTGAAATTTCCATGTTTGGAACAAAAAAACCACTTCTCTTCATGCATGCTTGACTTCATAAGACAGGGTTTAGGGTTAGGGGTGTAGATATATACATGATTTTCTAGTTTGAATATGTCTAGACCTGTTTATCAACTTTAATGCTAACTATAGACATAAGAAGACTATGTGCTTTGGTTTTTCATTTTTCTTTTTTCTGAATTTTATTCCCATATATTTGAATCTTGGTCAATCCTAGGTTCAACCAAGATTTAAACAAGTTTAAAACATGAAAATTAAAAGGTAAGCATGTATCCTTCTTAGTCACTCTAAAATGAAGCTTTTGGGATGTTCTTGAAATTTCCATGTTTTGAAACCCAAAACGACTTCTCTTCATATAGACTTCATAAGATCGACGGGGTAGATACATGATTTGTCGGTTTGGATATACCTAGACCTCGTTTATCAACTCGAATGCTTACGATATGACATATATAAGAAGACTATGTGCTTTTGTTTTTCATTTTTCTGATTTTTTGAATTTTGTGCCCACCCATTTGTATCTTGGTCAAATCCTAGGTTTGATAATGATTTAAACAAGTTTAAAATATGAAAATGCAAATGTAAGCATGGATCCTTCTTAGTCACTCTAAAATGAAGCTTTTGGGAGGTTTTTGAAATTTCCATGTTTGAAACCCAAAACCACTTCTCTTCACATGCTTGACTTCATAAGACATAGTTAATTAATTTAGGGCTTAGGGGGTATAGATACATGATTTGTGTGGTTTGAATATGTATGGACCTTGTTTATCAAATTCAATACTTACTATATGACATAAGAAAACTATTTGCTTTGGTTTTTCTTTTTTTTTTTTCAAATTTGATGCCCATTTGAATCTGCTTGTCAAATCCTAGGTTTGACCAAGATTTAAACAAGTTTAAAACATGAAAATGAAAGGGAAGCATGGATCCTTCTTAGTCACTCTAAAATGAAGCTTTTGGGAGGTTTTGAAATTTCCATGTTTGAAACCCAAAACCACTTACATGCTTGACTTCATAAGATAGAGTTTAGGGTTAGGGGCAGATACATGATTTATGCGGTTTGAATATGTCTAGACCTTGTTTATCAACAATACTTACTATATGACATAAGAAAACTATTTGCTTTGGTTTTCCTTTTTGCTGATTTTTTTCAATTTTGATGCCCATTTGAATCTTGTCTAATCCTAGGTTTGACCAAGATAATTTAAACAAGTTTAAAACATGAAAATGAAAAGGGTATGTATCCTTCTAGTCCTCTAAACTCGGGTTTTAGTTCAGATCAAGGGTTCAAAAATCCAACTAGGGGTTGAACAACACGATTCTAATCCAAGAATTTTGACCTCATCCAATGGCCTCAAGCTATAGGGTTAGCATCTAGTGCAGTTTTGTGAAAATGTATGCACTATGTGTGCTATAACTTGTATGTCTTTCAAATTTGAACCAAATTTGAATAAGTTTGAAATATTTGAAAAGGGGCTTTTGGGAGGATTTTGAAATTTCCATGTTTGAAACCAAAACCACTTCTCTTCATGCTTGACTTCATAAGACGGAGTTTAGGGGTTAGGGGTAGATACATGATTTGTATGGTTTGATATGTCTAGACCTTGTTTATCAACTTTTTAATACTTACTATATGACATAAGAAGACTATGTGATTTTGTTTTCCATTTTCTGTTTTTTTATTTTTCTGCCCATTTGAATCTTGGTCAAATCCTAGGTTTGACCAAGATTTAGACAAGTTTAACACGTAAATGAGTTAACTTGGATTTCCAACCCTTGAATCCATAGGAAACTTTGTTCTAATGCACTATTATAATCAATCGAGTTTTTACACCAACAGGTCTGTCACTTACGTGTGGTGCCCACCCTTGAGGTCCCACATTCGGTGAGCACAAGTCACGTGCGGTAGGTGCGCAAACTCCATCCATCTTCTTTGTCAGGGAAGACGCATCAGGATGCGTATTGGAAGTTTGTGGGTCCTTCTGGATCCCTCGGTTGCCCTCTCACAAAAAAAAACAAATCTCTCTCATTCTCGGCCTCGCTCGATAAGCTCTTTCAACAAGCGCACCTCTGCTCAACGACAAACCACTGAGAATCAACATCATCACAGAAAAAGGGAGACACCTTCTTCTCTCCTTGAGTGATCCCTCTTCCTCCGTGTTTCACTCGACGGGCAAACACACATTTGCTGCATAGTAATAATAAAAAAAAAAAAAAAAAATCGATATACGAATCTATAATTAAATAGGTTAAACTCGGGTTTTGCCCAGTTCGAGATCAAGGGTTCAAAAAAAAATCCAACTACGGGGTTGGACAACACGATTCTAATCCAAAAATTTTCCCGACCTCATCAAATGGCCCCTCAAATTATGAGGTTAGCATCTGAGTGGAGTTTATGGCAGAAAATGTAACCACTATGTGTGCTATAACATATGTCTTTCAAATTTGAACCAAATTTGAATAAGTTTGAAATATTTGCAAAGCTTTTGGGAGGTTTTTCAAATTTCCATGTTTGAAACCCCAAAACCACTTCTCTTCATGTGACTTCATAAGACGGAGTTTAGGGTTAGGGGGTATAGATACATTTATCTAGTTTGAATATGTCTAGACTTGTTTATCAACTTCAATGCTTACTATATAACATAAGAAAACTATTTACTTTGGTTTTTATTTTTTCTTTGATTTTTTTCAATTTTGATGCCATTTGAATCTTGGTCAAATCCTAGGTTTGACCATGGTTTAAACAACCAGTTTAAATCATGAATATGAAAAAATAAGCATCTTCCTTCTTAGTCACCCCAAAATGTAGCTCTTAGGAGGGTTTTTGAAATTTCCATATTTGAACCAAAAACCACTTCACTTCATGCTTGACTTCATAAGACGAGAGTTTGGGGTTAGGGGTGTAGATATATACATGATTTTCTAGTTTGAATATGTATAGACCTGTTTATCAACTTTAATACTAACTATAGACAGCAAGAGACTATGTGCTTTGGTTTTCATTTTTTTGTTTTTGAATTTTATTCCCATATATTTGAATCTTGGAATCTAGGTTCATAAAGTTTAAACAAGTTTAAAACATGAAAATTAAAAAGGTAAGCATGTATCCTTCTTAGTCACTCTAAAATGAAGCTTTTGGGATGTTCTTAAAATTTCCATGTAAACCCAAAACGACTTCTCTTCATACTAGACTTCATAAGATCGTGGGGGTAGATACATGATTTATCTTGGTTTGGATATACCTAGACCTCGTTTATCAAACTCGAATGCTTACGATATGACATATATAAGAAGACTATGTGTGCTTTGTTTTTCATTTTCTGATTTTTTTTTAATTTTGTACCCACCCATTTGTATCTTGAATTAAATCCTAGGTTTGATAATGATTTGAACAAGTATGAAAATGCAAATGTAAGCATGGATCCTTCTTAGTATCTGTCTAAAATGAAGCTTTTGGGAGGTTTTGAAATTTCCATGTTTGAAACCCAAAACCACTTCTCTTCCTGCTTGACTTCATAAGACATAGTTAATTAATTTAGGGCTTAGGGGTATAGATACATGATTTGTGTGGTTTGAATATGTATGGACCTTGTTTATCAAATTCAATGCTTACTATATGACATAAGAAAACTATTTGCTTTGGTTTTTCTTTTTTCTGATTTTTTTTCAAATTTGATGCCCATTTGAATCTGCTTGTCAAATCCTAGGTTTGACGACCAAGATAATTTAAACAGTTTAAAACATGAAAATGAAAAGGGAAGCATGGATCCTTCTTAGTCACTCTAAATGATTTTGGGAGGTTTTGAAATTTCCATGTTTGGCCAAACCACTTCTCTTCACATGCTTGACCTCATAAGAAAGTTTAGGGGTTAGGGGTATAGCTACATGATTTTTTTCTTGGTTTGAATATGTCTAGACCTTGTTTATCAACTTTAATGTACCCCATGTGACATGAAAACTGTTGCTTTGGTTTTCCTTTTCTTGATTTTCAATTTTGATGCCCATTTGATTCTTGTCTAATCTAGGTTTGACCAAGATAATTGAAAGCAAGTTTAAAACATGAAAATGAAAAGGGGAAACGTGTATCCTTCTTAGTCCTCTAAACTCGGTTTTGCCAGTTCTAAGATCAAAGGTTCAACAAATCCAACTACAGGTTCGAACAACACGATTCTAATCCAAGAATTTTTTCGACCTCATCCAAATGACCTCAAACTATAGGGTTAGCATCTAGTGCAGTTTTTGTGAAAATGTATGCACTATGTGTGCTATAACTTGTATGTCTTTCAAATTTTAACCAAATTTGAATAAGTTTGGAAATATTTGAAAAGGCTTTTGGAGGATTTTGAAATTTCCATGTTTAAAGGCAAAACCACTTCTCTTGTAGCTTCATAAGACGGGTTTAGGGGTTAGGGGTAGATACATGATTGTTATGGTTTTGATATGTCTGAATATTGTTTATCAACTTTTGTGCTTACTATAGCTGAAGACTATGTGAATTTGTTTTTTATTTTTATTTGCCCATTTGAATCTTGGTCAAATCCTAGGTTTGACCAAGATTTGAACAAGTTCAAAACGGCGTAAATGAGTTAACTTGGATTCCCTACCCTTGAATCATAGGAAACTTTTTTCTAATGCACTATTATAAATCATGAGTTTTTACACCAACTGATTACATGTGGTGCCCATGCGTGAGGTCCCACACTTCGGTGAGCACAAGTCACGTGCAGTCGTACGCAAACTCCCACCCATCTTCTTTGTCAAGAGAAGACGCATCAGATGCGTATTGGAAGTCTGTAGGTCCTTCTGGATCCTTCGGTTGTCCCTCTCACAAAAAAAACAAATCTCTCTCATTCTCGGCCTCGCTCTACTCGCTCGCTCGCACCTCCTGCTCACCGACAAACCCTGCACAAAAGTCCATCATCACCCGAAAAAGGGCTTTTGCTCTTCTCTCCCCTTGAGTGATCCCTCTTCTCCGTGTTTCACTCGTGAATAAACACCATGTCTTTGTAGTAATAATAAAGGTAGTAGAAAAATCGATAATCTACGAATCTATAATTAAATAGGTTAAACTCGGGTTTTGCCCAGTTTACAGATCAAGGGTTCAAAAAAAAATCCAACTACGGGGGTTAGAACAACACGATTCTAATCCAAGAATTTTTCGACCTCATCAAATAGCCTCAAATTATGGGGTTAGCATCTGATGCGAGTTGTGTGAAAATGTGCACTATGTGTGCTATAGCATGTGTCTTTCAGAATTTGAACCAGAATTTGAATAAGTTTGAAATATTTGCAAAGGGGCTTTTGGGGTTTTCAAATTTCCATGTTTGAAACTTAAAACCACTTCTCTTCATGCTTGACTTCATAAGGCAGAGTTAGGGGTTAGAGGGTATAGATACATGATTTATCTGGTTTGAATATGTACAGACCTTGTTTATCAACTTTAATGCTTACTATGTGACATAAAACTATTTGCTTTGGTTTTATTTTTTCTTGATTTTGAATTTTTATGCCATTTGAATCTTGGTCAAATCTTAGGTTTGACCATGGTTTAAACAAGTTTAAATCATGAATATGAAAAAATAAGCATCTTTCCTTCTTAGTCACCCCAAAATGTAGCTCTTGGGAGGGTTTTTGAGAAATTTCCATGTTTGGAACAAAAAAAAACCACTTCTCTTCATGCATGTTGACTTCATAAGACAGAGTTTAGGAGTTAGGGGTGTAGATATATGTATTTCTAGTTTGAATAATATACAGACACCATTTGTCAACAGTAACTATAGACATGAAGACTATGTGCTTTGGTTTTTCATTTTTCTGTTTTTTTCTGAATTTTATTCCATATATTTGAATCTTGGTCAAATCCTAGAGTTCAACAAGATTTAAACAAGTTTAAAACATGGCAATGAAAGGGTAGCATGTATCCTTCTTAGTCACTCTAAAATAAAACTTTTGGGATGTTCTTGAAATTTCCATGTTGAAACCCAAAGCGACTTCTCTTCATACTAGACTTCATAAGATCGACAGAGGTAGATACATGATTTATATGGTTTGGATATACCTAGACCTCGTTTATCAACTCGAATGCTTACGATATGACATATATAAGAAGACTATGTGCTTTTGTTTTTCATTTTTCTGATTTTTTTGAATTTTGTGCCCACCCATTTGTATCTTGGTCAAATCCTAGGTTTGATAATGATTTAAACAAGTTTAAAATATGAAAATGCAAATGTAAGCATGGATCCTTCTTAGTCACTCTAAAATGAAGCTTTTGGGAGGTTTTTGAAATTTCCATGTTTGAAACCCAAAACCACTTCTCTTCACATGCTTGACTTCATAAGACATAGTTAATTAATTTAGGGCTTAGGGGGTATAGATACATGATTTGTGTGGTTTGAATATGTATGGACCTTGTTTATCAAATTCAATGCTTAATACATATGACATAAGAAAACTATTTGCTTTGGTTTTTCTTTTTTGATTTTTTTTTTTTAAATTTTGATGCCCATTTGAATGCCTTGTCAAATCCTAGGTTTGTGACCAAGATAATTTAAACAAGTTTAAAACATGAAAATGAAAAGGAAGCATGGATCCTTCTTAGTCACTCTAAAATGGAAGCTTTTGGGAGGTTCTTGAAATTTTCCATATTTGAAACCGAAACCACTTCTCTTCACATGCTTGACTTCATAAGATAGAGTTTGGGGGTTGGGGGGTATAGATACATGGTTTGTCTGGTTTGAATATGTCTAGGCCTTGTTTATCAACTTTAACTGCATATGACATGAAAACTATTTGCTTTGGTTTTCCTTTTTTCTGATTTTCAAATTTGATGCCCATTTGAATCTTGTCTAATCCCTAGGTTTGACCAAGATAATTTAAACAAGTTTAAAACATGAAAATGAAAAGGGGAAGCATGTATCCTTCTTAGTCCACTCTAAACTCGGGTTTTGCCCAGTTCTACAGATCAAGGGTTCAAAAAATCCAACTTCGGGGTTCGAACAACACGATTCTAATCCAAGAATTTTCGACCTCATCCAAATGGCCTCAAACTATCGGGTTGTAGCATCTAGTGCAGTTTTGTGAAAATGTGCACTATGTGTGCTATAACTTGTATGTCTTTCAAATTTAAACAAATTTGAATAAGTTTGAAATATTTGAAAAGGGAACTTTTGGGAGTTTTGAAATTTCCATGTTTAAAACCAAAACCACTTCTCTTCATCTTGACTTCATAAGACTGAGTTTAGGGGTTAGGGGTAGATACATGGTTGTATGGTTTGATATGTCTAGACCTTGTTTATCAACTTTAATGCTTTCTATATGACATAAGAAAACCTATTTGCTTTGGTTTTCCTTTTTGCTGATTTTTTTTTCAATTTGATGCCCATTTGAATCTTGTCTAATCTAGGTTTGACCAAGATAATTTAAACAAGTTTAAAACATGAAAATGAAAAGGAAGCATGTATCCTTCTTAGTCCTCCCTAAGCTTCGGGTTGCCCGAGTTCTACGAGATCAAGGGACAAAATCCAGCTACGGGTTCGAACAACTTGATTCTGATCAAGAATTTTTGACCTCATCCAAATGGCCTCAAGCTATAGGGTTAGCATCTAGTGCAGTTTTTGTGAAAATGTATGCACTATGTGTGCTATAACTTGTATGTCTTTCAAATTTGAACCAAATTTGAATAAGTTTAAAATATTTGAAAAGGGGCTTTTGGGAGGATTTTGAAATTTCCATGTTTGAAACCTAAAACCACTTCTCTTCATGTGCATGTAATAAGACGGAGTTTAGGGGTTAGGGGTAGATACTTGGTTGTGGTTTTGAAATATGTCTAGACCCATTTATCAACTTTAGTAACACTATATGACATAAGGCGTATGTGATTTTGTTTTTCATTTTTCTGTTTTTTTTTATTTTTCTGCCACATTTGAATCTTGGTCAAATCCTAGGTTTGACCAAAGATTTGAACAAGTTTAACACGTAAATGAGTTAACTTGGATTTTCTGAATCCATAGGAAACTTTGGTCTAATGCACTATTATAATTGGCAGGTTTTTACCAACGAGTCTTGTCTTCCACGTGTGGTGCCCACCCTTCGGGTCCCACACTTGGGTGGGCACGAGTCAACGTGCGATGAGTCATAGACTCCGACCATCTTCTTTGTCAAGAGAAGACGCATCAGATGCGTATTGGAAGTCTTCTGGATCGTTCGGTTGTCCCTCTCACAAAACAAAACAAATCTCTCTCATTCTCGGCCTCGCTGTTTCGCTCGCTCATTTCAGCTACGCCTCCCTGCTCGCGGCAAACCACACAGAAATTGACATCATCACAGAAAGGAGACCCCTTCTTCTCTCATGAGTGATCCCTCTTCTCCCGTGTTTCACTCAGTGAACAAAACACCCATGTCTTGCATAGTAATAATAAAGGTAGTAGAAAAATGGAAGTACTCTGAATCCCATAATTAAATAGGTTAAACTAGGGGTTTGCCAGTTCTGCAGATCAAGGGTTCAAAAAAAAAAAATCCAACTACGGGGGTTCGAACAACACGATTCTAATCCAAGAATTTTTCGACCTCATCCAAATGGCCTCAAAATAGGGTTAGCATCTAGTGCAGTTTGTGTGAAAATGTATGCTATGTGTGCTATAACTTGTATGTCTTTCAAATTTAGACCAAATTTGAATAAGTTTGAAATATTTGCAAAGGGGGCTTTTGGGAGGTTTTCAAATTTCATGTTGAGCAAAACCACTTCTCTTCCTTGACTTCATGAGCGAGTTTGGGGGTTAGGGGGTATAGATACATGATTTGTCTGGTTTTGATATATCTTAGACCTTATTTATCAACTTTAATGCTTACTATATAACATAAAACTATTTGCTTTGGTTTTTATTTTCTTTGATTTTTTTCAATTTTGATGCCCATTTGAATCTTGGTCAAATCCTAGGTTTGACCATGGTTTAAACAAGTTTAAATCATGAATATGAAAAAATAAGCATCTTTCCTTCTTAGTCACCCCAAAATGTAGCTCTTGGGAGGGTTTTGGAAATTTCCATGTTTGGAACAAAAAAACCACTTCTCTTCATGCTTGACTACATAAGACAGAGTTTAGGGTTAGGGGGTGTAGATATATACATGATTTTCTAGTTTGAATATGTATAGACCTTTTATCAACTTTAATGCTAACTATAGACATAAGAAGACTATGTTGCTTTGGTTTTTCATTTTTTTTTTTTTTTTTTATTCCCATATATTTGAATCTTTGTGGTCAAATCCTAGGTTCAACCAAGATTTAAACAAGTTTAAAACATGAAAATTAAAGGCCAAGCATGGATCTTTTCTAGTCACTCTAAAATGAAGCTTTTTGGGATGTTCTTGGGAATTTCCATGTTTGAAACCCAAACGACTTTCTCTTCATACTAGACTTCATAAGATCGATGGGGGGGTAGATACACATGATTTGTCTGGTTTGGATACATATACCTAGACCTCGTTTATCAACTCGAATGCTTACGATATGACATATAAGAAGACTATGTGCTTTTGTTTTTCATTTTTCTGATTTTTTGAATTTTGTGCCACCATTTGTATCTTGGTCAAATCCTAGGTTTGATAATGATTTAAACAAGTTTAAAATATGAAAATGCAAATGTAAGCATGGATCCTTCTTAGTCTGTCTAAAATGAAGCTTTTGGGAGGTTTTTAAAATTTCCATGTTTGAAACCCAAAACCACTTCTCTTCACATGCTTGACTTCATAAGACATAGTTAATCAATTTAGGGGTTAGGGGTATAGATACATGATTTGTGTTGTTTGAATATGTATGGACCTTGTTTATCAACTTAATGCTTACTATATATATGACATAAGAAAACTATTTACTTTGGTTTTATTTTTCCTGATTTTTTTCAATTTTGATGCCACATTTGAATCTTGGTCAAATCCTGGGTTTGACCATGGTTTAAACAAGTTTAAATCATGAATATGAAAAAATAAGCATCTTCCTTCTTAGTCACCCCAAAATGTAGCTCTTGGGAGAGGGTTTTGAAATTTCCATGTTTGGAACAAAAAAAACCACTTCTCTTCATGTAACGACTGTAAACGGAGTTTAGGGTTAGGGTGTGAATATATACATGATTTTCCTATTTGAATATGTCTAGACCTGTTTATCAACTTTAATGCTAACTATAGACATAAGAATGTGCTTTGGTTTTCATTTTTTGTTTTTCTGAATTTTTATTCCCATATATTTGAATCTTGGTCAAATCTAGGTTGAGCAAGATTTAAACAAGTTTAAAACATGAAAATTAAAGGTAAGCATGTATCCTTCTTAGTCACTCTAAAATGAAGCTTTTGGGATGTTCTTGAAATTTCCATGTTTGAAACCAAAAACGACTTCTCTCTTCATGCTAAGATCGATGGGGGGTAGATACATGATTTGTCTGGTTTGGATATATATACCTAGACCTCGTTTATCAACTCGAATGCTTACGATATGACATATATAAGAAGACTATGTGCTTTTGTTTTTCATTTTTCTGATTTTTTTGAATTTTGTGCCCACCAATTTGTATCTTGGTCAAATCCTAGGTTTGATAATGATTTAAACAAGTTTAAAATATGAAAATGCAAATGTAAGCATGGATCCTTCTTAGTCACTCTAAAATGAAGCTTTTGGGAGGTTTTTGAAATTTCCATGTTTGAAACCAAAAACCACTTCTCTTCACATGCTTGACTTCATAAGACATAGTTAATCAATTTAGGGGTTAGGGGTATAGATACATGATTTGTGTTGTTTGAATATGTATGGACCTTGTTTATCAACTTCAATGCTTACTATATATATGACATAAGAAAACTATTTGCTTTGGTTTTTCTTTTTTCTGATTTTTTTTCAATTTTGATGCCCATTTGAATCTTGTCTAATCCTAGGTTTGACCAAGATAATTTAAACAAGTTTAAAACATGAAAATGAAAAGGGAAGCATGTATCCTTCTTAGTCACTCTAAACTCGGGTTTTGCCCAGTTCTACAGATCAAAGGTTAAAAAAATCCAACTACGGGGTTCGAACAACACGATTCTAATCCAAGAATTTTTCGACCTCATCCAAATGGCCTCAAGCTATAGAGTTAGCATCTAGTGCAGTTTGTGAAAATGTATGCACTATGTGTACTATAACTTGTATGTCTTTCAAATTTGAGACAAATTTGAATAAGTTTGAAATATTTGCAAAGGGGCTTTTGGGAGGTTTTCAAATTTCATGTGAAACCCAAAACACTTCTCTTCATGCTTGACTTCATAAGGTGAGTTTAGGGTTAGGGGTAGATACATGATTTGTATGGTTTGATGTCTAGACCTTGTTTATCAACTTCAATACTTACTATATGACATAAGAAGGCCTTAATTTGTTTTATTTTATGCCCATCTGAATCTTGGTCAAATCCTAGGTTTGACCAATTTGAACAAGTTTAACACGTGATGGTTAACACGTTCTACCACTTGAATCCATGGAAACTTTGTTCTAATACTATTATAATCAGCAAGTTTTTACATAGCAGTCTGTCACTTACGTGTGGTGCCCACCCCCCCCACTTCAGTGAGCACAAGTCCCCGTACGATCATTACGCAAACTCCCCGGCCATCTTCTTTGTCAGAAGACGCATCGAGATACGTGAGTACGTAGGTCCTTACGGATCCTTCGGACATCCCCTCTCACAACTCGTCTCTCATTCTCGGCCTCGCTCAACTCGCTCGCTCGCTCGCTCGCACCTCCTGCTCACTGACAAACCCTACACAAAAGTCAACATCATCACCCGAAAAGGGGAGACACCATAATTCTCTCCGAGTGATCCCTCTTCCTCCGTGTTTCACTCGACGGGCAAACACCATGTCTTTATAGTAATAATAAAAAGGTAGTAGAAAAATCGATATACGAATCTATAATTAAATAAGTTAAACTAGGGTTCTGCAGTTCGATCTACAGATCAAGGGTTCAAAAAAATCCAACTCGGGTTCGAACAACACGATTCTAATCAAGAATTTTTCGACCTCATCAGAGTAGCCTGGTCACCAGGAGTTATGAGTGTGTGTGAAAATGTATGCACTATGTGTGATATAACTTGTATGTCTTTCAAATTTGAACCAAATTTGAATAAGTTTAAAATATTTGAAATGGGCTTTGGGAGGTTTTCAAATTTCCATGTTGAAACCCAAAACCACTTCTCTTCCCATGCTTGACTTCATAAAGAGTTTAGGGGTTAGAGGTATAGATACATGATTTGTGTGGTTTGAATATGTACAGACCTTGTTTATCAACTTTAATGCTTACTATATAACATAAAGAAAGAAACTATTTGCTTTGGTTTTTATTTTTGCTGATTTTTTTCAATTTTGATGCCCATTTTAATTCTTTGTGAAATCCTGGGTTTGACCAGGATTTAAACAAGTAAATCATGAATATGAAAAAATAAGCATCTTTCCTTCTTAGTCACCAAAAATGTAGCTCTTGGGAGGGTTTTTGAAATTTCCATGTTTGGAACAAAAAAACCACTTCTCTTCATGCATGCTTGACTTCATAAGACAGAGTTTAGGGTTAGGGGTGTAGATATATACATGATTTTCTAGTTTGAATATGTCCAGAATATCATCTTTAATGCTAACTATAGACATAAGAGACTATGTGCTTTGGTTTTCATTTTTTTCTTTTATGACCATATATTTGAATCTTGGTCAAATCCTGGGAAGCAAGATTTAAACAAGTTTAAAACATCAAATTAAAAGGTAAGCATGTATCCCTTCTTAGTCACTCTAAATGAAGCTTTTGGGATGTTCTTGAAATTTCATGTTTTGAAACCCATGACTTATGTATGCTAGACTTCATACAAGATCGGCCAGAGGTAGATACATGATTTATGCAGTTTGGATATACTAGACCTCGTTTATCCAACTCGAATGTACACGATATGACATATATAAGAAGACTATGTACTTTTGTTTTTTCATTTTACGATTTTTTTTTGAATTTGCTTGCCCACCATTTGTATCTTGGTCAAATCCTAGGTTTGATAATGATTTAAACAAGTTTAAAATATGAAAATGCAAATGTAAGCATGGATCCTTCTTAGTCTGTCTAAAATGAAGCTTTTGGGAGGTTTTTGAAATTTCCATGTTTGAAACCCAAAACCACTTCTCTTCACATGCTTGACTTCATAAGACATAGTTAATTAATTTAGGGCTTAGGGGGTATAGATACATGATTTGTGTGGTTTGAATATGTATGGACCTTATTTATCAAATTCAATGCTTACTATATGACATAAGAAAACTATTTGCTGGTTTTCTTTTTTATGTTTTTTCAAATTTGATGCCCATTTGAATCCCTTGTCAAATCCTAGGTTTGGCCGCCAAGATAATTGAAACAAGTTTAAAACATGAAAATGAAAAGGGAAGCATGGATCCTTCTTAATCACTCTAAAATGAAGCTTTTGGAGGTTTTGAAATTTCCATGTTTTGAAACCAAAACACTTCTCTTCACATGCTTGACTTCATAGGACAGAGTTTAGGGGTATAGATACCTGATTTGTCTGGTTTGAATATGTCTAGACCTTGTTTATCAACTTTATTGCTTACTATGTGAAGCATGAAAACTATTTGCTTTGGTTTCTTTTTGCTGATTTTTTTTTCAATTTTGATGCCCATTTTGAATCTTGTCTAATCCTAGGTTTGACCAAGATAATTTAAACAAATTTAAAACATGAAAATGAAAAGGAAGCATGTATCCTTCTTAGTCCCTCTAAAATGAAGTTTCCCAGTACTACAGATCAAGGTTCAAAAAATCCAACTACGGGGTTGAGCAGCAGTTCTAATCCAAAAATTTCGACCTCATCCAAATGGCCTCAAAAGCTATAGGGTTAGCATCTAGTGCAGTTTTATGAAAATGTATGCACTATGTGTGCTATAACTTATGTCTTTCAAATTTGAACCAAATTTGAATGATTTGAAATATTTGCAAAGGGGCTTTTGGGAGTTTTCCAATTTCTGTGTTTGAGCCAAAGCCACTTCTCTTGTATGACTTCATAAGACGGAGTTGGGGTTAGGGGTAGATACATTTGATTTGTATGGTTTGATATGTCTAGACCTTGTTTATCAACTTTAATGCTTACTATATGACATAAGAAGACTATGTGAATTTGTTTTTTATTTTTTGCACATTTTGAATCTTGGTAAAATCCTAGGTTTGACCAAGATTTAGACAAGTTAACACGTAAATGAGTTAACTTGGATTTCTACCCTTGAATCCATAGGAAACTTTTGTTCTAATCTTATAATCAACCGAGTTTTTACACCAACGGGTCTGTCACTTCGTGCCCATGCGTGAGGTCCCACACTTCGGTGAGCACAAGTCACGTGCGGTAGGTACGCAAACTCCCAACCATCTTCTTTGTCAAGAGAAGACGCATCGGGATGCGTATTGGAATCTGTGGGTCCTTCCGGATCCTTCGGTTGTCCCTCTCTACAAAAAAAAACAAATCTCTCTCATTCTACGAAAGCTAACTCGGCTCGCTCGCTCTCGTTCGCTAGCACCTCCTGCTCAACGACAAACCATTTGCTAAAAGTCAACATCATCACCAAGAAAAGGGGAACCTTCTTCTCTCCTTCCGAGTGATCCCTTCTTCCTCCACTCGATGGGCAAACACCCATGTGCTGCATAGTAATAATAAAGGTAGTAGAAAAATCGATGTCTGAATCTATAATTCGTAGGTTAAACTACGGGTTTTGCCAGAGTTCTATGAATCGAGGAGTTCAAAAAAATCCAACAGGGTTGAACAACGATTCTAATCCAAAAATTTTTAAATTACTCATCCAAATGGCCTCAAATTATGGGGTTAGCATCTAGTGCAGGTTTGTGTGAAAATGTATGCACTATGTGTGCTATAACTTGTATCTTTCAAATTTGAACAAATTTGAATAAGTTTGAAATATTTGCAAAGGGGCTTTTGGGAGGTTTTCAAATTTCCATGTTTGAAACCAAATTCTCTTCCTGCTTGACTTCATAAGACAGAGTTTAGAGTTAGGGTATAGATACATGATTTGTACGGTTTGAATATGTCTAGACCTTGTTTATCAACTTTAATGCTTACTATATAACATAAGAAAACTATTTGCTTTGGTTTTTATTTTTGCTGATTTTTTTTCAATTTTGATGCCCATTTGAATCTTGGTCAAATCCTAGGTTTGACCATGGTTTAAACAAGTTTAAATCATGAATATGAAAAAATAAGCATCTTTCCTTCTTAGTCACCCCAAAATGTAGCTCTTGGAGGGTTTTTGAAATTTCCATGTTTGGAACAAAAAAACCACTTCTCTTCATGCATGTTTGACTTCATAAGAGAGTTTAGGGTTAGGGGTGTAGATATATACATGATTTCTGAGTTTGAATATGTCTAGACCTGTTTATCAACTTTAATACTAACTATAAACAAAAGAAGACTATGTACTTTGGTTTTTCATTTTTATATTTTTTTCTGAATTTTATTCCCATATATTTGAATCTGGTCAAATTCTAGGTTCAACCAAGATTTAAACAGGTTTAAAACATGAAAATTAAAGGTAAGCATGTATCCTTCTTAGTCACTCTAAATGAAGCTTTTGGGATGTTCTTGGAATTTCCATGTTTGAAACCAACAACCA
>JAUUTY010001366.1:0-60259 GCA_030979885.1 Lolium multiflorum
TTGCGTTTCTTATTCATCTTTGCAGCATTGCTCTTGCCTTTCTTCTCAATCAACTCTTTAGTCTTCACATGAATCTTCTTCACAACATCTCCCCTCTTGGATGCCTCCATATTAACTCTCTCATGTATGGGCAAAGGCAACAAGTCAAGTGGAGTAATGGGTTTGAAACCATACACCACCTCAAAAGGACATAGCTCTGTGGTAGAATGTACCGCCCTGTTATAAGGAAACTCAACATGCGGCAAACAATCTTCCTACTCCTTGAGGTTCTTCTTGATCATGGATCTCAACAGTTGTGACATTGTTCTATTCACCACCTCGAGTATGACCATCAGTTTGGGGATGACAAGTAGTGCGAACAGCTTTGTCCCTAGCTTTCCCCACAACGTTTTCCAGAAGTAGCTCATAAACTTCACGTCACGATCAGAAACAGTAGTCTTCGGAACTCCATGTAGTCGAACAATCTCCCTGAAAAACAGGTTAGCAACATGCGACGCATCGTCTCTTTTGTGGCAGGCAATAAAGTGTGACATCTTAGAAAATCTGTCCACTACTACAAATATAGAATCATGGCCTCTCTTAGTACGCGGCAAATCCAACACAAAATCCATACTTATATCCTCCCAAGGTGTAGTAGGTGCCGGTAAAGGAGTATACAAACCGTGAGGCTTCAGCTTGGACTTGGACTTGTTGCAATTAATGCATCTCTTCACATACCTGTCCACATCCCGCCTCATCTTTGGCCAATAAAAGTGGTCAGCTAGCATGAGTAGCGTCTTCTCACGCCCAAGGTGACCCATCAAACCTCCAGCATGTGATTCTGCAATAAGAGCAAACGCACGGACGATTCTGGAACACATAGTTTGTTAGCTCTAAATAAGAACCCATCATGTATGTGATATTTTTCCCATGCTTTACCAAGAGCACATAGGCGATATGGTTCAGCAAAATCATGATCAGTAGCATATAAATCACATAGCACTTCTAATCCAGGAATTTTAACATCAAGTTGAGTTAATAGCATATTCTTCCTAGATAGAGCATCAACAACAATATTATCTTTTCCCTTCTTATGTTTAATAATGTATGGAAAAGACTCAATGAACTCAACCCACTTAGCAAGACGCTTATGCAAAGTAGATTGGGCTTTGGAATGTTCAAGCTTCATGATCCGAATGTATGATAAATTCTTTTGGCCACAAATAATGTTGCCAAACCTCAAGAACTCTAATTAAAAGCATACAATTCTTTATCATATATAGGATAGTTCAACTTAGCACCAGACAGTTTCTCAGAAAAAAATATGCAATGGGGCGACCCTCTTGCATCAACACCCCACCAATTCCAATACCACTAGCATCACATTCAATCTCAAATTACTTATTGAAATCGGGAAGTGCAAGTAACGGTGCCAGAAGTTAACAATCTCTTAAGTTCATCAAAAGCATGATCTTGGGCTGCGCCCCACTCAAATATAACACCCTTTTTAGTCAAGTCATTCAAAGGTGCAACAATAGTACTAAAGTTGGGCACAAATCTCCTATAAAACCCAGCTAGACCATGAAAACTTCTAACTTGACTCACATTTCATGGGAGAAGGCCAATTTTGAATAGCTTCAATTTTAGACACATCTACTTCTACTCCATGTTGAGAGACAACATAACCAGAAATATGACCTTATCTTTGCAAAATGTGCACTTCTCAAGATTACCATAGAGTTTATTATCACGCAACACTTGCAAAACATGTCGAAGATATGTATAGTATGATCCGATTCATTGCTGTGCTGTAGATTAATATGTCATCAAAATACACAACCACAAAAACTTGCCAATAAAATCACGCAAAACATGGTTCATCAGTCTCATGAAGGTGCTAGGTGCATTAGTTAGACCAAAAGGCATTACTAACCACTCATATAAACCAAATTTTTTTAAAAGGCTGTTTTCCACTCATCCCCTTCTTTCATCCTAATTTGATGATAACCACTACGGAAAATCAATTTTAGAGAACACTGGCTTATTCCTCAATTCATCTAGCATATCCTCTAAACGGGGAATAGGGTGACGATATCGAATAGTGATATTGTTTATAGCTCTACAATCTACGCACATACGCCATGTACCATCTTTCTTAGGAACTAGAATAACAGGAACGACACAGGGACTAAGGCTTATGCGGATATAACCTTTGTCGAGTAGCGCTTGTACTTGCTTTTGTATCTCCTTCGTTTCTTCGGGGTTCGTTCTATATGGTGCCCGATTGGGTAGCGAAGCTCCGGGAATCAAGTCGATTTGATGCTCAATACCACCTCGCAATGGTGGTAGTCCTGCGGGTACCTCCTCCGGAAACACGTCGCCAAATTTCTGCAAAACATTAGAAACACCAAGAGGAAGAGGGGTCATGTCGTTAGAAACCAAAACCGTACCCCTGTACAAAAGCACAAGAGGCAGGGCTGTAGGATCCTCACTAAATTCTCTCATGTCTTCTTTGGTGGCTAATGAGACTAAGGAATTCACTCTCTCACTTTTCGTTATATCACTCACAGTATTACAATTCTCTCGCCTATCTATGGATGCATCCTCCAAGTTGACTTCAATCTTCTGACGAGACTCATTGACAATCTGTTGTGGTGACATAGGCTGTAAGTTGATTTTCTTGCCCTTGACCTCCAAGTGATATGTATTGGCACGGCCATTGTGTTGCACGGAACGGTCATAGAGCCAAGGCCGAAATAGAGGTGACCTTACCATAGTCATAGGAACGACATCAAAGTCAATACAATCTTATACGGTCCAATAGCAAATTCAACACGCACCATGGTTTACCTTTATCTCACCATTGTCGCTCCAACCACTGAATATAGTATGGATGCGGGTGCGGTAGATACTTCAACTTCAGCAGTACACAACTCCTTGCTTGCTAAAGTGCGGCAAGTCCCGCCATCAATAATGACCACAAGCCTTGTCAGGACCAACTAAAGCTTTTGTTTGGAACAAATTGCATCGGCCGAGTAGATGCACTAGGCAACACACTATTAAGAGCACGCTGCGACACAACAATGGTGCGAGCATCGGCGGATATGCATCTTCACCATCGGTGTCATAGTCATCATCGTAGGAGCATTAGGATCAACATCTTCCGGTCTCATACTCATTGTCCTCATTGATAATCATAACTTTGCGGTTAGGACGATCTCTCTTGAAGTGACCTTTGCCACCACATGTATGACAAACCATATCACGGTTACGCGCAGTAGACACATTAGAGCCACTCGTACTTGCAGCAGATTTGGACTTCTTTGTGTTAGACACATTGGAGACCGGTTTACTAGGAGTAGAGTAAGGGGCGGAGCGTGTCGAAGGTGCCGGCGCCGTAGATGGGGCCGCGCGGGGTGTGAAACGCCCAGCTCCTGTAGCTCGTCCTTTGATCTTTGCTTCGTCAGCCAACTGTGATTCAGCTTCTCTTGCATGATGTAACAATTGATTCATATTGGTGTAGCTGTAGGATGAACAATGCCTTTGATATCATACTTCAAACCGTTGAGGAACGCTGCATTGTCATCTCAAGAGACTCACGGACACGGCCACGCTGCATAAGCATCTCCATCTCCATGTAGTATTCATCGACAGTCTTCACACCTTGTCTCAATAGGAGTCAACTTATCATATATATTCCGCAAGTAATTTGTAGGCACAAAGCGAGAAGTCATCGCCTCCTTCATGGCACGCCATGTACGTATAGGTTGCTCACCATCCTCGTCTCGGTTACGAACAAAAGCATCCCACAACGCAAAGCATAGCCATCAAATTCGGAAGAAGCAAGCTTGATCTTCCGATCTTCAGTATAATGTGGGTGTAAGCTCCACAACTTCTCAATCTTGAGCTCCCAAGTGAGGTATTCTTCAACATCGGCTCCTCCTTCAAACTTGGGTATGGAAAACTTAGGCTTACCCAATCCATCTTCTTCATCTTGACCACGACCATTGCGGCCAAGTGGAGCCCAACCGCGAGGACGATAACCACGTGGCGCACCACGAGCATTGTGTGCGTCATCTTGAAGCTCAGGATCATCATCATCGTCTTGTTGTTGTTGCGCGGTCAAATTCTCAACAGCTAGGCGCAAATCAGCAAGACTGTGTTGTACATCCGTCATTTGATCTTGCATTGTAGTGACGGTCACATGAGTAGCATCCAACTTCTGGGAGATCTCTTGGACCGTCCCCTTAAGCTCATCATCCTGAGCGCGGAATTCACGTCGCATCTCATTACGAAGAGCCTCATACTCCCTCCATGTGATAATATCTGCAGCACTCTTGTTTTCCTGGTTCACAAGTTTATGATCACTAGCAGACATCGTTAGTAGATTAGTGTCGTTGCCTAATCGACGGTACCTCGGAGGAGGGATCCTCACGAGGGGGAGAAGAAGTAGGGGCCATAGGGCGGAGTGCACACGGAGACCGGTGGTACGCGAGTTACCGGCCGAACACACTTGCGATGACGGGGCCTCTCTTGCCCATGCCGGAATTATGCGGGCGCTTCCGCGTTGTTACAATGAGTTGTGGTTGTGCCTCTAGGGCTCCCGGGATCGGCTTATATAGGCGCTCGGATCTAGGGTTTACACGCAGAGTCCTAGCCGAATACAAGTTGCCTAACTACGGTACCATATCTCCGTGTATGTCAAGGATCCGCCTTCCTTCTAGGTCACGCCGGATCCGGATACTTCATGGGCCTTCACGGATCCCGGCCTCCTTCGTAGGTCGGTTAGGATCCGGCTCCTCGTTCCTATGGGCTGGACGTCATCCTTCATGATCTCTGACAGGCGGAGCACCAGATGGGCCCATGCCTCGCCACAACTTCTGGGCCACCGAACTGCGCGGATCTTGGCCCACGCCATTGATATACCCATAAGTATACCCACAACGATAGCCCCAAGTTCTCCGAGATTCATCATTCATCCGACTTCATTCAGCTCGGAAACGAAGAGAATCTTGAAAAAGAGCCTAAAACTTATTACTTGATTCGGGTTCGCTCCTCCGGAAATCCTTCATCTTCAGATCATACTTAACAACGGAAGTTCCACCTTTCCCGCGCACAACTTCCTTTCTTCCCGCGCATTTTCGGAGATGCAAATCTTTAGCCGGAATTTCGAGTGCATGGTTAAGTTACCTCCACGTCATTTTACCGCATGACCTAAATATTCATCCGGCCCATGGCACTTAGGATTTCACGTTTCCTGATGGGATCTAGATCCCCGTCTCGCGTGCGACCCTATAAATACCCGCGGCTCGGTAAAAACTCATTCTTCTTTCACCTCTCCTCACCACTTCATCTTCCTCCTTACTTCCCGCCCGTCGGATCGACTCAGTGAACCATTACCAGTGAACTGCGCCCACGCCAGTCAAGCACCTGGCGCCAAGATCCTTGGTTCAGGCAGAATTTCTCACCGCCGATTCGTGGTCCTGTGGGCCCGGTTCTCTTCAAGTTCGGCGACCTCATCTTCGCCGGAGCTCCGTCGAGCCACCGCGCCATTAGCGGTAAGTGCGCCGGTCTTGTAGAAGATAACCTAGTGTAGAAGATAGACTTAGTGATCCGGGTACTCAAATACTTTGTATGGGCGCAGCCGGAAGCATGCCACTCGAAACATCACATTGTACTGGTAGCTCTCCGAAATCAAATAGAACCTATATGCCCGGATCCCATATCATTCCTGCCACCATATGTTTCCGACATTAGACTAGCTCAACCTTTTTCCGCATCTTCCAGCACCGCTCCAGGCCGGATCCCTTCCCTCCAAGAGCTCCAAGAAGAACTCGAGGGACAAGCTCGGATGGCGGCAAAGGTGCAGGAGGCGGAAAACAAGAGGGCGTCCAAAGCCCGGATCCGCGAAGGAGAGCGGGGTCGTGGTGGCCCTGCGCAACTACCGATGTGGAGCTTAGAGAGCTCCAAAACGAGGGCATGATCTCCACACATTGGAGTTTCACTCGTGATTCCGACGTCCCCAAGCCAGAAGCCGGAGAAATTGTTATGACCAAGGCTTGGGTGGAACGCGGACTTTCACTTCCCTGTTCGGAGTTTTTTCTCTCCGTCCTCAACACATACGGGCTCCAGCCCCACAACATCTGCCCAAATTCATATCTCCTCCTGTCCAACTTCGTGACTCTCTGCGAAGGGCATCTTGGGATCCGGCCAGATATCAAGTTATGGCAGTTCTTTTTCCGGGTGAAGAAGGAAACCAAGGACAAAGCAATGGTGAACTGCGGAAGCATGACATTTATGCTCCGCCCTAGTCGCATGTATCCTCCCCACGACTCGCACGAATCCGTCCGGTACTGGAACGCCGGATGGTTCTATGAAAAGAACGCCTCGGTTCCGGACATTCCACGAAGGCCTGCCCCAGTTCGTCAACGAACCTCGGAAGAGCTTGCAGGCGGAGCCGTCCCTCGCTCGCCCCGGACTCCGATCTTGGGAAAGGCTGCGCAGGAGAATCTCACAGTTAGTCCGGCAGACCTGACCGAACCCGGCTCCCCATAGCTGGTTCTCCTGAGGAGAATCCAGCCTCTACGCCACAATGCGCGCACATTAATGCTGGCTTATCTGCAGAGCGGACGATCTCTCTCGGGTTACCGCCATGATCTTCCGGCCGACTCCCAAGAGAAGGCTCAAGACGCTGGTGAAGATTCCGAGGGGCCAACAGGTCCCGGAACTGCACAAACGACCAGTGTCCTCCGGTAAGCTTTGTTCTTTTCGTTGATTCAAACTTCGCAAGTTTTTTGATGTTATCTCTAATTTTTGTTTATTTCTTCCAGCTCAACACTTTGGCGGAGGAAGACTTTCGCACCATACTTCGTGTCCCCGTTAGCGGCGCGACGCAGCGGAGGCTCCGGAAGACGGCGAGGAGGAAGAGGAGCAAGCACCCCGCAGGCGGCCCCTCAGCACACTGGCGTCCCCGCGCAAGGCTGACGATGCCGGAGCTAGCGAGGCCTCCGCCAAGCCCAAAGACGACAAACCACCTCAGCCCGGACTCAGGGAAAGTGGAACGTGCGCGCCCTAAGGATGCTCTCTCCATGACTGGCATGCCCTTGCGCGGCCCATCATCCCCGGCGCCCCGTAAGTTTCCGAACATGATGCAATTTTAACTTGAAATTATCTGCCCATCGAACCCTTTCACTTGTTTGCGGAATCCGAGAGTGCCATTGCCACGCGGACCACGGCCGGAGACCCATCACGAAATATGTAAAAAAATCTCAGTACATTGGTCTTCTCCAGTTCCACAAGTACCTCCCACCCAACTCCTCAACCGTCTCCCCCTCGGGCTGATCCATCTCCCCTCCTACACAATGCTCCACGGAGGAAATAATTCCGGTTCTTGGTGAGAGCATGCGGCGGAGAAGATCTAAGGCCAAGGGCCACCGCCCCAGAGAATGCGGAAGCACAAGGCCAGGAGGCTGAAGTCCTTTACTTCGAGAAGAGGCTGGAGGGGGCGGCAGCGACATGGTCGTTTTCCGAAGAACTTTGGAGATCCGGCCCACCACTTCCACCCCCAAGGCGTATGCTACCAAGTTTTTCAACAAGCTGTCCGAGGCGGAGAAGTGGGAACTTGAACAAGACCTGCTCAACGCCATGCTGAACAACGCCTGGGGGAAAGCCTGATTCCAGGACATCGGAAATCCAAGACTTCAAGAAAAATGTTGGCCAGTTCTGCGACCAGCTCATCTGCAAGCAAAAGGTACTCCCCAGTAGCCCCCAAGCATGTAGGCGGAAACTCAAAAAGTAGTTAGCGCTTAGATGCTTAGAGAAAGATTACTTCCGGGAAGGTTGTTAAATTGGATCAGTAGCCCCCAAGCATTATGGCGGAAACGTTCCGGCAATAATGCTTTGGAGAAAACCATTTTACAGGCGGAATTTTTACTCCTCACTGTTTAAATTTTACAGGAACAGCAGGTGCTGCACTACGAGCTGCACAAGAACATTGCCCTGCAGCGCCGCGTTACTCTGAGCCAGGCGGAAAATATCCGGTCTCTGAAGGATGAGAATGCGGAGCTGACCAAACAACTGGCGGACGCCCAAGGTTGGTTTCCGCCTTCTTCGTCATTAGCCATATTCCGACTTAGAACGTTGTTGTTAACTTATGTTTTTATAGGCGCATCCTCTTCCTTGGCTACGACCTCCTCGAACTTGAAAACCTGCGCTCCTCGTACCAAGATTTGGAAACGAGATTAAAGGAGAGCGGAATTAAAGAAGGAGCAGGCAGCATTTGGCGGAGAAAAACTCCGCACACATCGAGGAAAAAGGGGGGCGATCTTGAAAGAAGAATGCGACAGCCCCGCATCAAGAGGCAGCAAAAAGAGCTCAATGGACTCCGGAAATATATGGAGACCGCGGAGCATCACTGGGACTTGCTCAACGAGAACATTTTGGGTAGGATACTGAAACCTTGCCCAGATGTTTGCTCCGACTTTTTACTTTGTGCTCAAATTGCATGCTTATATCCTGATTATCTTTATGCAGAGCCACTTGGTTATCCGGAGCAGCGCCGGAATTTGTTCCCCCGGGATGACCTTCTTCAACTCGCAGGCGATGATTGCAAAGATCTCATCTCCGCCGCAAGATATGCTACAACTTATCCATCAAGAGGAGTCGCACATGCAACGTTCGCAAGCTTGTTGGAAAGATGGATGTTCTGCCGGAGCTGGTGACGGATCTGCAAGCATCATCAGCCAGAGGCGCAGCTGCGATGGCCTTGACCATGTGCTTAGCGCATAATCCGGATCTTGATCTTGATCAGGTAACCACGGGCGTTCCTCCGGATGCGGATGTTAGCGCTCTCCTGGATGCAGTGAGCGGCTACGACACCCGCATCGCGCGCAGGATCCGGCATGAAGAATTCTACGACAGGTCGTTCTTCGTGACGAACCCTTGGAAGGAGCAGAAGGGCTCGCGCGAGCGCGACCTGCGGAATCAGAACCCAATATGCTGGACCAGCTCCAAGGGCCCCAGAAGAACCCAAGACCAACCACTGCAGCTTAGATGAGAAGAAGAAGGCAGCCTGACGTGTCATCTCCGGCTAAGGGAGTGAAAACTTTTATTCCTGCGGGAAAGACAATGCATCATTTTGGCCCAGGGTTTGTAATATAACTTAAATTCTTAAGTAGCTGGGACAGAAACAACTATGGGTGGAAAACTTATCCTGCTATCCGTTTGAATTATTTGCATGTTTACGTTTGTTAAAAGCAAGTGCTGGTTTGTAAGTTTTCCGGCTTACTCATTTGACCTTCCACAGTGGAAAACCTTGGAACGAAAACGCTCGCCAGCAGCGATGAAGCCCAATGGCGTCCGTCCATAACCACGGAAACAAGCCCCCAGCCTGGGTGCCGGAAATTGCTACCGGGGAATCCTGAGTTATAACGAAAGATTTTCCTGAAGCAAGCTTACGTCCTAAGGGCGATTTGAAAAATCACAGCTTTCATACACGCCTAGGCGAAACATCCAGCTCTGCGGTTTTTGTCGGAAAACATACACGTCTAAAAAATGAAAAAGTAAGGAGGTAAAAGACTCAAAGAGTGAACCATAAGCTTTATTTCATTGATCATATATAACTATTAGTTTGTAACTCGGGAGAAAAATGCTAAGTGTAGAAAGGACGTAGCTGTGCAATGTTCCAGGGACGATCTGTTTCATCGTAGATGTCATCCGGATCCTCACGCTTGCGTTTCCGGTGCCAATTAGCAGGTCTATCCCTTAGCTCGCGGAAATCAACAAGGTAGTACGACCCGTTATGGAGCACTTTGCTAACGACGAAGGGCTCCCATGGAGATTGCAGCTTATGGTCTTTCACTTGTCGAAGGCGGGACCAAGTCTCCTGCCATGAAGGAGCGATTCCGAACTGGCAGCGTGATAGCGTCGGAGCCTGCGTAGATGGCGGGCGCTGGTCCAGCTAAGTTCAGGCTTCCTCGATCAGGTCCGAATGGCTATCTGGCCTCATCGTTGTTTCTTCGTGGCGACTTCCGCGGTGAATCGTGGATGATGTCGGAGGAAGCACGGCTTCGGATAAGTATACCGGAAAAAAGGGGTAAATACTGTTGATGCGGTAGGGGTAGTTCAAACAAACTCCACAAAACAGCTTCCAACTCGTCAGCCCAAGCTCAGCTGCTCGCGGTGGTTCTTCAAGGCGCGGCTTAATTCCTGATATGAGGCCATTGGCCCTTTCAACCTGACCAGTTAGATTGTGGATGAGCCACGGATGCAAGGTCCCAGTCGAATCCCCATTGTGTCACAATAATCCCTCCCAACTCTCTATAGAAGTTTGTGCCATTATACGTGATTATCTTTGTGCGGTGCCGAATCTCATCTGAGTTCATGGGCAATTTTAGTGCCGTAGCACCATCGGCTTTTCTCAACGGCTGCCTCGATCCACTTCTTTGAATTTGTCCAACGGCGACCGAGAAGGTATTCAAAACCGCCCGAGGGGAATGATCTTTTAACTTACAGCCACTGCTCCGAGCCCCGAGACCGCAAATGGCAATTGATAGGTATGGTCTTCGGCTCTTAAAGTGGAAGCGTTTGGTTGAGAGTGCGTAGTCTCTTGATATTGACGAGGTTTTACCAACATCGGCATCTTCTTTGGCTTATGAAACCAGGTAGATCTAACCGGAAAAGCTTTGGCAACGAGGGATGCGGGGAGCGAAGCGTGATACACTTAATCCCTGCATGGATCTCTCTGAGTATCTCAATACCATCTTGATTAGAGACGCATTTGAGAAATACCCCTGTTGCACTTCGTTTGTAGAGCTGTCCATCAACAATTGTGTAGGTTCTCGCTCGTCTGACGATCTGTCGCGCGAGGACCTCGTCCTCTGGCAGCTTCTGATCGATGAGGTAGTCCGGAAGGCTGTGTCCAGCCGGTTGGTAGCCATCACCTCCCTAACCGGAGGCCACTGCCACCTCTGGATTTCTGGAGTTGACGCCCTTAGCGAGGTATCCGGAGATCTCCAGGAAAATGCCGAGGCGGAATTTGCTTCCTGCCGGATCCGAGCTTGGATAGCATGTCTCGCCATTGTGTTATCGTCTCTCTGACGTACTTGCGTATCCGAGGAAGCACTTGGCGATCTCATCAACCTCTGTAGGCCGCCATGACGGAGTTTTCAGGCGTTCCAGGTTCCGGCTACTTGTTGTGCCACCAAGTTGGATCTCCACGGCATATGATGTGCTTGATCCCAATTTCCTTAACTTAGCGATGCGCAGCCCGTGTAGTAGAGCCTCGTATTCCATGCATGTTATTTGCTTAGCTTGAAGTGGATCTCTGAACGTCTTGCAGTTCTTCTCCGGTGAGGACTTAGGGGGTGACTCCGGCTCCACGAGCCTTGATGCTGCTTGGATCCATCGAAATGCATGACCCATGTTTCTGGTTCCGGCTCCCGGTTGCGTCGGAGCTCCTGTCCAATCATGACGAAATCGCAGACTTGGAAGTTTAACCGCGATCTGGGCTTGTGGCGATGTCGAAAGGCGGATAGTTCAATGCCCCATTTAGCCGTACGTCCTGTTGCGTCAGCGTTGTTGAGAATTGTTGACAGCGGGGCTTGCTCACGACTGTTACTGGATGCTCTTGGAAGTAATGCCTCAGCTTCCGGCTGCCCAGGAATACTCCATAGGCTAGCTTCTGAAAGTGAGGGTATCTTTGTTTTGACTCCGTCAGCACCTCGCTAATGTAGTAGACAGGTCTTTGGACGTCGTATTCATGACCTTCTTCCTTTCGCTCCACCACGATGACGAGGCTGATGACTTTGTTGGTAGCTGCCAGATAAAGGAGCATTGGCTCTGACTCTGCGCTGCCAAGATAGGTGGGGAGGTGAGTATCTCCTTCAACCCTCGAAGAGCTGCGTACATTGCGCGTCGTCCCGAGCAGGTATGCATTTTCTTCGACAGCTTGTACGAGTAGCGCCTTCTGCATGGAACGGCTAACAAACCTACGGTGCTGCGGCATAACCGATTGATCGTTGCACATCTTTGAGACAAGTTAGCGTTTGAATCCACGACGCGCTCGGGGACTACTGATGGGGATACGCCCTAGGGGGCCCATCACCCAGCTCACTCGCCAGATGAAGAGAGCTCAGGACAACTCCAGTCGGTGGGCGACTGGGCCAAGCGTCCTGGCGACTGAAGCCTGGAGCGACTGGATCTGCAAAAGGCCCATGAAGCGTAGCGGCCTAAGTAGCCTTATACCTGTAAACCCTAGCTGGCTGCCTATATAAAGCCACCATGGGTACCTCCTTGAGACAGATCTGATGATACATGTAATCTCTCCTTAGATACAATCTCCCCCTCCGCCTCCGGCGGCTACCCCAAGCAAGTCGCCTAACGCTGGCGACACTATGATCATAGTAGATTTCTAGCAGGACGTAGCGATCCTCCACCGAGGGGACATCGTGTGCCGACTCGTTTCCGGAATCTCCAACGCCGCCTTGCTCCGTACCTCTCATGTGCTACCCGTAGCATCTGCCGTGGTCAAAACCACGACAGTGGCGCCCACCGTGGGGCATGCGGCGCTTGGAGTGGTGATCCGGGCGAGACCCATCGTCATCTTCAATCGCCAGATTGCATCTGACCACGTATCAGCGGCGGCTCGTCCGGGCGACTGTGGCGATACGCCCGTACGCCGGCCGTGATGCGTAGAATTTGCGTCCATCAATCCTCTTTCTCTTTGATTACTTGGCCTACTGCTTATTTTATTTGGATCTGACGCTCTGTGCAATGTTTATGTTTCATATACGCATCTATGGAGAATTGGCCAGCTACAAGATAGGATCAGAATTCCACGGGTCCATCAAAAAGGATCAGAACAAGTAGCGGCAGCTGCTGTCCAAGTTCCGAGAAGAGGAGAACGATCGATTGATCCATGCAACGGAGCGCGTCGTACACACGCGTGCTACATGATCAGGCCATCTTTATTACTGATTAAATTCTATTTGATTACCTTCAGTAACCTATTTAATCTACACACTTTGCTCTGTCCATGCGTGCAGAGAGTTGATCATGTGATGCACCAGATCACATGTTCCGTTCGAAATATTGAACGCACCAGTCGATCAAGAGCAGTTCTGTCGAGCTGTGTCGTTTACTTCAACGCAGCACGTACGCCATGGCTACCAGGAAAGAAAGCGACGCCAACACATCGACCTCGGCGCCCGCGCACGCTGTGGTGGATTCGCCCCTGGCGGACTCAGACCAGCGCGGACCCGCCGTCGCCATGCTCGTCTTGCATGGAATCGCCGCGCATGGCGACTCGCCTGCCACGTATTCGCCGTGCTTGGGGATCCACCCGTCACGGACTTATCATCACCGACTCGCCATGATTGGCGACTCACCCGCCGCATATTCACCGCGTTCGGGGACTCGCCGGCCTCGGACTCGTCGCCACCGGCTCGCCCGCCACTTCGACTCTGCGAGCATCTGCCAGCTAAGTTTATTTATATTCATACATGTTATATAAACACAAAACATATTCGCTTGTTAGTTTGATCTCCAAAGCCGACCACGCAGTCGCATACAACCCTCACGGGGACATAACCATAATTGGGATCAGTTTCGGTTTTGTCTGATGTTTATTCGCGTCCGTCGAAGTAGTGAGGCTGGGTACCAAAGGCCGACCTTGTCTCCGGGTTCAACGGCTGGCATCGCGTCCCTGTTACCCGGCAAGCGTTTGATGCTGGAGGTCTGCCTACTCATGAAAAGATACGCATAAACCTTTCATACTGTTAACTGATCCATTTAACAATCCACATTTACAAGCACATCTTTACAAGTGTTCAATATATTTCATAAATACATCTTATTGTAGTTGTACTTGTTTGTCCTTCTCAGCAAAACGGTCTGGTGTCTTCCTCGCCACTCGCCACGCTCGGGGACTCGGCGCGCTACAGACAGCGCTACTCGCCGGTCGCCCGACCTCGCCACTCGCCACGCTCGGGGACTCGGCGCGCTACAGACAGTTCTACTCGCCGGCCGCCACGCTCGGGGACTCGGCGCGCTACAGACAGCGCCGCTCGCCGGTCACCCGAGCTCGCCATCCGCCACGCTCGGGGACTCGGCGCGCTCTTGACAGCGCCACTCGCCGGTCGCCCGAGCTCGCCATCCTGCCAGCTCGGGGACTCGGCGCTCGGGAACGGCGCCGCTCGCCGGGCGCCCGGGCTTCGCCATCGCGCCTTCCGGGGACTTCCGAGCGCGCTCGGACAGCGCCGCTCGCCGGCCCTTCGAGCTCGCCATCCGCCACGCTCGGGGGCTGGCGCGCTCCCCGGTTCGCGCCTTTTCGCCCGATCGCCGAGCACCGCCATCCGCACGCTCGAGGGAATAGGCGCGCTCCGAGACAGCGCCACTCGCCGGTCGCCCGAGCTCGCCATCCGCACGCTCGGGGGACTCCGCGCGCTCCGGACTGCGCCACCGGTCGCTGGCTCGCCACTCTCCACGCTTGGGACTCGAGCGCGCTGACGACACTACTCGCCGATCGCCCGAGCTCGCCACTTGCGCTCGAGACTCGAGCGCGCTCAGGACAACGCAGCAGCTCGCCGGCTCGCGCGCCGAACTCGCCATCCGCACGCTCGGGGACTCGAGCGCTCTCTGGACAGCGCCCGATCGCCGACCTCAGCTGCGGCGCGTGCATGCCGAGCGCTGCACAACGTCGCCCGACCTCGCCGCTCGCCACGCTCGGGGACTCGGCGTGCTCCAGACAACGCTACTCGCCAGTCGCCCGACCTCGCCGCTCGCCACAACACAACTTTGTCCACAGCGTCGACCCTGTGTCCGCTGCGTCGACTGCGCCACAGCGCGCCTCAGTCCGCCGCGTTGAGCATGACTCCGCCGCGCCGACTTCGCCCAGAGCGACCGCTTCCACAGCGTCGACCCCGTGTCCGCTATGCCGACCGCGCCACAGCGCGCCCCAGTCCGCCGCGTAGACCATGTCCGCCGCGTCGACCTCGCCAACTCCGAGTCGCCAAAGAGAGCTCTGCGTCATGCTGCGCACCTCACCACTGGGTGTCCTCTTCCTTCGGGATGAAATTTCAATTGCCGTCATCAACCTTTGGCAGAGAAGCCCGAACTGGCTAAGTAGTGCGAGCTCCGGCTCGACCACTGCGACGCCAGGGGAAGGACCTCCATTGGAGTCGCACGCTCGACTGGCCTTACGGGCCAAGATGACCGGCTCGGCTCTGCCTCCGGGCACCCATGTCCCTCTCTACCTTGGACAGAGCGACCTGAAAAGCTAAGTACTGCGCTAGCGAGGTCGCCACAGCGGCCCAACGCGTCCAGGAAAAACGCCGAGTACGGAGCCCTCCTTGGGGTCGCTAAGCGACTGGCCTCCCGGGCCACGAGATGCGACTCGCCTCCGCAATCATCAGGCAAACAAATCGCCCTCCTCTACCTTAGGCAGGTGACTTGAACGGCTAGGAAGTACTTCGAGGGACCCCGCAAAACGGACCCGCGGCTCGCCAAGGAAAACACGCCAAATCAAGAACCCCTTTGGAGTCGCCACGCGACTGGCCCCACGGGCCACGACGAGAGGCACGCTATAAAAAACAGCGTCAAATAAACGCCACCCATGAGGCTGCTACTCGCGCTATATGACTACGTACTACGACCGGGGACGCCCGGCTCAGCAAGGAAAACAGTCAAGCGGTAGCCTTCATCGGGATCGCCTAAGCGACTGGGAAACACAGCGACATGCATAAAATTACTTAGTCGCCACAGCGACATTGCTCATTACACTTCTTACAAATTCAAGGCCCCCATACAAAACAATTGTTTAATTTTTCTACCACAGGAACAGCACCAGCAGCGGCGACCTACTCGCCATCCTCCATCGGCATCGCCTGCACCTTCGCCACGCTCGGGGACTGGCTGGACGCCGGTCTCCGGGATTCTTCCTCGCCACGCTCGGGGACTGGCCGGACGATGGTCTCCAGGATTCATCTTCGCCACGCTCGGGGACTGGCCGGACGCCGGTCTAGACGACTCGAGCCTCGGGGACTGCTACTAGGCATATTCTGGCGCCATATCATATTCATCAGTACAGATTGAAGTGATCAACACTTTATTCTGAAGCTCTCAGATGCGTCAATGGCTACATCAATACATTCGCGTACAACAGCCGAATCAAACATGTCGGTCGGTAGAAGTTCAGCACAAGGGCCAACTGCATATTGATCAAGTCCCAATGAGAAAGCTCCTTACGTGAAGCTAGCGCTCTATTATTTCTTCCAGCTATAAACCTTACTGGAATTGGCTTGTGTTGCTGACTGCTGCTCTTGCTGAGTCCGGCGTACATCCACGAATGCCACCATGTGCTCCGATTGGTGACTCGCCAGTCGCCAGTCTCCCGGACTTGCCCTCGCCGTGCTCGGGGACTCGCCGGTCTCCGCGGATCGCCACTCGCCATGCTCGGGGACTCACCGGTCGCTGTTCTCCGTGGATCGCCACTCGCTGCTCTCCGCAGCTCGTCACTCGCCGCACTTGCGGACTAATTTCGCTTGGGTGACACGCCGAGATATCAAGGAGAATAAGACTCAAGCCGCCTTCATCGAAGCCGACTCGAGCCTCGGGGACTGGATACACTGAGCGTCGTTCCAGCGGCTTGACATCTCGTTGTGTTCTATCTTCATCAACAGCTCATCGTGCATTGCGACCCCAAGGTGCACCAGACACGTCACACGTACTGCCGCCCGTCTATATCAACCACTTCACCAACATCGTCGATCGTCACACAAAATTCAAGCACGAGGCTCCACGTCAAGAATGCCCCGTTCGCCGTTGCAGAGACAATTCATCGTTGTTTAACTGCCGGCATCTGAAGCCAACTCGAGTGCCCCACTAGTACTCACGTGAATCAGCCAATCAAGCTTACTAGTCGCATGGATTTTAACGGCCAGACCGTCAGTTACATGCATGAGAAGAATTCTATACTAGTCAAGACAGCTCCTGCAGACTGGTTCGATTACAACATCTTGTCGCAATGTTCAGACTTCATTTTCGCTCGGCTGAATTTACAGTCTGGAATACTGCCTGATTACCTCGCCGATAGGCCTACGGGAGAAACTGAAATTCAAGAGGTCATGTACGTGATGTAATCTGAAGCCAATCATACTACACGAGTACCAAGGCACGTAGCAGTCCAAGTGATATAAGGTTTAAGCAAAGTGCGCTGCACGCATGATTGGACAACTTAGCTCGGGAGGTTCTCTGGTTCTGATGCTCCAAAACATGAAGACCGCACTAGCTCAATGATCAGCGGTCAGTTACGGCATCAAGTCCGGAAGACGCTGCTACTCCATCGTCGTGAATTCGTTCCACTCATGATCGGCCAACTTCATCTTTGCGACTCCGTCTGATATCAGTGCCAAGTACACCAGCACCGTCTAACATGGCTTGGTTGCATCACCGTCAACTTGGCAACTTCACCGACTTCTTCACCTACAATAACACTGCTCCGACAACTACAGTCTGCTTCAGCACCTGCACTCTATCGACGCCGACTGGCCTACGCCGACTGGCTCTCACCGACTGGTTCACGCCGACTGGCTCTCGCCGACTGGTTCACGTCGACTGGTTCACGCCGATTGGCCTACGCCGACTGGCTCGTTTCGACTGCCTCATGTTTCACGATTGTTTCCTCTGTTTCAGGAGCCCGTCGCCGATTCACCTCGACCCATCACCAAGCCTCTTAACGCCACTGCCTCAAGCCCGCGCTGAATCCAGCGCGCTGGGGACTGCGATGAGGATACGCCTAGGGAGCCCATCACAGCTCACTCGCCGAATGAAAAGCTCGGGACAACTCGATCGGTGGCCCAGGCCAAACGTCCTGGCATTGAAGCACAGGCTGGATGCGCAAGAGCCCATGAAGCGTGGCGGCCTAAGTAACCTTATACCTGTAAACCTAGCTGGCTGCCTATATAAAGCCACCAGGGGTACCTCCTTGAGTCATCATACATGTAATCTCTCCTTAGATACAATCTCCCCCTCCGCCTCCGGCGGCTACCCCAAAGCAAGTCGCCTAACGCTGGCGACACTATGATCATAGTAGATTTCTAGCAGGACGTAGCGATCCTCCACCGAGGGAACGTGAACCTGGGTACAGTGTGCCAATCTCGTTCCCGGAATCTCCAACGCCGCCTTGCTCCATACCTCTCATGTGCTACCCCGTAGCATCTGCCGTGGTCAAAACCACGACACCGGGTTAACCTCAATGCCTCTGTGAGAGACTATGAAGCCAAGGAGCTTTCCGGCTGGCACGCGCCAAACGCACTTGAGCGGATTCGACGCTCATCTTGTACGGAGGTTGTCGAAAGGTTTTACGACGGAGTCGGCGATCCGTCGGATCCTTTCCGGGTCATGACCGCGATGTCATCGACGTAAGCGTGCATGTTCCGGCCAATTTGGTCCTTCAAGCATCAGTACGTTGGTAAGTGGCACCTGCATTTTTCAAACCAAAAGGCACGGTGACATAGCAGTAAGTGCCAAAGGGTGTGATGAATGAGGTGGCCTTTTGTTCGGACTTCTTCATCTCCAGGATCACGATGATACCCGGAATACGCATCAAGAAAACACGAAGTTCCGCCCCCGCCGTCGAATCAATGACTTGGTCAATGCGCGGCGGGGGAATGGATCACTGGGCAATGTTTGTTCAAGCCAGAGTAATCGATGCACATTCTTAGTATTTCGGAATTCTTTTTGGGTACAAGGACGGGATTCGCGACCCAATCGGTGTGGATAACTTCTATTACAAAATGCTTCTAGTAACTTTGCTAGTTCCATTCCTATGGTGCGGCGCTGTCTCCAAAGCGTCGCATAGCTTGCTTCTTGGTTTGGCCCGGGTTTATGTTGAGGTGGATGCTCGGCGAGTTCCCTAGGTACTCCGAGACATGTGAGAAGGTTGCCATGCGAAGATATCCATGTTGGCGCGGAGGAACTCGACAGTGTCTTCTATTTGGTCCATGTTGGCTCGACTGAAACCTGCTTGGAAGAGTCGCCTGGGATGAGGTCGTGCTTCTTGGTTTCTGCTCCCGCGGCCTTGGGAGGGGTTTTACGCTCGGAGATCTGCTTCTTGGTGGTCTGCATCTCGGTCGGATCCACCGCGGCTCTGCCTTGCTCAGCTCTTCTCAGATAGACGCTGCGAAGGCGGCTTCGCCTAACTCGCACTCATGAGCCTTTTGTAGTCTCCGGATACGGTAATCATACCTTTAGGACCCGGAATCTTGAGCCTTGTAGATGTAGCACGCTCTTGCGTGGAACTTGTGGTAGGTGGGCCTGCCGAAGATGACGTGATAGGAGCTCTTGAAGGGCACAACTTCAAACGTGATCTTCTCTTGGCGGAAGTTATGAACATTGCCAAAAGCTACGGGAAGTGTTATGCTGCCGAGGGAATTCGCCTTCTTACCCGGAACCACGCCATGAAACTCAGTGTTGCTGTGTTTGAGCTGTTCCTTGAAGTAGGTTCATCCGCTCGAGTCTCCAGGTACATGATGTTCAAACTGGCTCCGCCATCCATGAGGCACTTGGAGTCATAGCCGTCTATGCGGGGACTTACAACCAGAGCGTAGCATTCTTTTGGCACAATGGCGGGGTGATCCTCTCTGTCAAATGTGCACGGGACTTCCGACCACCTGACATATTGCGGCACACCGGGACTGTGGCGTTCAGGATCCGGGTAGCTGACTTGGCAGGACTGTTGGGGTTCCGAGGAAAGTGTGGTAAGCCCCCGCGCTCTTTTTTGTCGAATGGGTTGGATTTTCCTGCGGATCCTGCCTTGGGATCCGGCGAGTTATCATCCTCATCCATCGCCTCGGAACTATCATCTTCTTTGTCCTTGTTCTTGCCCTTGCCTCCTTTGCCGCGTGGGCGGTGCTTCCGGGCTCGTTTGTAGCCTGCTTCCGGGTCAGATTTGAGATCGTTGACCCACTTGCAGTTGCGATTGGTGTGAGTGGACTTCCCTGTAGCCGGATCCAAGTGGGCCAGGCAGGGCATGTCTCTGTACTCCTCATAGGTTTGGGGGGCGCGGGTTCCGGCGACCTCGTCACGCTGCTGGCCCCTGCCGGCTCCGCCTCCGCGGCCGCGTCCTCTTCCGCCTCCCTGACCTCCGCGTTGAACGCCATGGCGATCATCTCGGATCCACCACTCTTCTCTGGTCATCGGGGGGATTTTTCCGCTTGTTGCCGCTGTTGTTACCGTTGTCACGGTTCTTCTTCTTTGGTGCGGGAGGCTAGCATGTTTGCTAGATCTCACTTGGCCCCGTCGTCATCGAGCGCGGTATGATCAACGGCAATGGATATCATATCATCCAAGGTCAGTTTATTTGCATTAAGCATGTGAGCTTATGCAGCAATCCTCCTCGCTGCAAGCCTCCTATGAAGGCGTGCATAGCCGTGGTGTGGTCGACATTCTCACACTCGTTCCTTGCATCGGCCATCGGGTGAAGTTTCTTGATGTTTCTCATATACGGATACATGCCTTAAGTCGCTTGTGGCGGGCCTTTTGTAGGTGCCCCTGAAGTGCTCGAAAGCGTTTTTCAGGTCAAACCAGCAAAAGATAGAGTTCTTGTCGAGGTCGCTGAGCCAGATCCGGGCTGGACCTACAAGGTACAACTGAAGCATGCGGCATGCAATATTAGGGGTTCCTCCGGCGAAGGTTACAGCATTGTAGTGCACTAAATCAAAAATATATGTGGTGGTACTCTCACAACTCACTCAAAACTAATAATAAAAGGAAATCTTACCGTTCCAAAGTAATTAGTGTTGCTTACCACTTGTAGTAACAACTAGTGCACGGATGTAGCGAAGCGAATATCAAGGGTATAAGAACAATCACACGACAAAGCGGGATATATGTGGGGTTGTAGGTAGGCTACCTATTTGCACCAATAACAAGCTCAGCGTTGACCGTAGACAACCAATGATACTCACACAAGGCGATATAATGGGGCAATGCAACTATATGTGGGAAAGGTTGCAATGCACTCGAGAGACGGTAGCAAAGCTCAACGAGACAGGCACAAGATTGCTCAACTACGGGTGCAGTAAAGTAAACTTAGGCCTTCACTTGATTCAACTAGCACTTTCTTTTTGGATTTTTCGTTTTGTAGAGCACACGCAGCTATGTAGCTCTTTTGCTTCTTTTAATTTTCTGTTTTTTATGACTCAACCCCTTGATAACACGGCCAACAAAATATGCAAAAGCACCAAACCCTAATGAGCAGCCTGGCGAGCGGTAAAACTAGTCTCTTACGGGAAGTTCCTAGTCACGTATGTCGAGGCTGTGGCTATGGTTGGGAAAAAGCACACATACGCTATGTGGACTCGGAGTAAACAAAGACTGAAACTAGTTGATAATGGAAAACACAAGATGATAGAGTAAACTCAAACCTAAAACTAGATGAAAGACAAAGATACGCAAAAACAACTACGAAAAGCAACTAAAACTCAAAATTAGTGCAATCTAAGGCGCTATGGCAAACCCTAACCCTAATATTTTTGGCTTTTTATGGATAGGAAAACACTCACAACTCAACTATGGGGTGGATTGTGGATGGCTTACCGAGGCAAAATACTAAGATGATAAGGGGTGGCCCGATCTTCTCGGTAAGCAATGGTGGTGATGATGATCACGGGGGTGATAGCAGCGGAGGAACACGACGATGTAATGGATGATAACTTGTATGGCGAGATCTCTCGATTGGTCACTGTCCGCCAATGCAACAGCCCTCAACTTTGCAAGATATTACGCTCACACACTTGCGCAGCCATGACTCTGACATTAAGTTGCAGCAACTAATTCCCAATGGAGCAATGGGTCTGAACTTTCGGGATCTACACAATATCGAACAGCATAATTTGTGGGATTCAATAATTTGCATAGAAGCAAACAACTAAGAACTAGGGTTTATCTTAAACGTGGTCTAAAGCAGCTAGGGCGTCTGGAGGCACTTATATGGCGTAGGGACGACTCAGTCGAAAAGATGCAAAATAACCGACCAGACAAATCGAGTCGAGACGATTCCGGACAAATCCGATCTGGAATCCGGTCAATCGGAGCACGAGGCGGGCGTCGATCAGGGTCCGGTTCAGCAGGGCGGCAACGAGATCGGCTGGTGCAGGGTCCGGTCCAGCGAGCGACAGCAGGAAGTTGCGAAGGTTTTAGGTTTTCACGCAGTGCGATAAACCTCGTCGGTTGGCGCCGTCGGCCAGGTCAGTGTCCAGGAGTAGGCAGTCTGGCGGCAGAGTCGGACCGGAGCTGGACCGGCCTAGCGTCTTCTTATCCTCGCGCATACCTCCCGCTCCTCCCTCGCAGCGTCCATGAGATATCTTCATGTCCGGCTCCATGTCCAGCTTCACGTCCATCTTGCGTCCGTCTTCATGTCCAGTTGCTCCTCTCCTCCTCGTGCGATGCTGGCTCCTCTTGATAACTGATGATACATAAGTAATAGGACTTAGACCATTATAAAGTTCTCATCAATCAAGTACCATGGATTTAGAAACAAGTTCACTGTTGTTTAAGTAACCTTACACGAGCCCTTATGAGTGGTCCAATCCGAACTTCTGTTGGACTTGAGCTTCTGACGGGTTCATCTTCATCTATCAATGACGGAGGTAGTGGTGTAGTAGGGATGTCCTCATCACCTAGGAAGAATTTTGATAAGTGTGGAGGAAGTTTTCAAGAGTCAAGAGAGGAGGATGATATAATGTGATCAAGGAGAGTGAAAGCTCTAAGCTTGGGGATGCCCCCGTGGTTCATCCCTGCATATTTCAAGAAGACTCAAGCATCAAAGCTTGGGGATGCCCAAGGCATCCCCTTCTTCATCGATAACTTATCAGGTCACCTCCCTTGAAACTATATTTTTATTCGGTCACAACTTATGTACTTTACTTGGAGCGTCTGTATGTTTTTTTTGGTTTTTTTTTTGAATAAATGCTTGTGTGGGAAAGAGACCGCCGGTTCATATGAACACATGTGTTCTTAGCTTTTATTTTTAATGTTCATGGCGAAGGTTGAAACTACTTCGTTAATTGTTATATGGTTGGAAAGCAGAAAATACTACATGTGGTAGTGGTATAATGTCTTGAATAATTTGATACTTGGCAATTGTTGTGCTCATGTTTAAGCTCTTGCATCATATACTTTGCACTTATTAGTGAAGAAATACTGTAGAGCTTGTTAAAATTTGGTTTGCATGATTGGTCTCTCTAAGGTCTAGATATTTTCTGGTGAAGGTATTTGAACAACAAGGAAGACGGTGTAGAGTCTTATAATGCTTGCAATATATCTTTTATGTGAGTTTCTTTGTACCAGTTCATGCTTGTGTTTTCTTCAAACAACCTTGCTAGCCTAAACTTTATCGAGAGAATACTTCTCATGCATCCAAAATCATGAGCCAAATACTATGCCACTTGTGTCCACCATACACCACCTACCACATGGTATTTCTCAGCCATTCCAAAGTAAATTGCTTGAGTGCTACCTTTAAAATTTCTATTCTTTATCTTTGCAATATATAGCTCATGGGACAAATAGCCTAAAAACTATTGTGGTATTGAATATGTACTTATGCGTCTTATCTCTTATAAGTTGCTTGTTTGAGCGATAACCATGTTCCTGGGGACGCCATCAACTACTTTGTTGAATATCATGTGAGTTGCTATGCATGTTCGTCTTGTCTGAAGTAAGGGTGAGTTATCATGATCAAATGGTTTGAGTATGCATATTGTTAGAGAAAAACATTGGGCAGCTAACAAAGCCATGATCCATGGTGGAAGTTTCGGTTTGGACATAAAACCTCAATCTCTTGTGAGAATATTATCTATTGTTGAATGTATGCATTAAAGAGGAGTCCACTATCTGCTTTTGTCTATGTTGTCCCGGTATGGATGTCTAAGTTGAGAATAATCAGAAATCCAATGCGAAACTTTCTCCTTGAACCTTTATGCGAGGCGGCACAAGAGGTACCCCTTTGTGACACTTGGTTGAAACATATGCTATGCTATGATAATCCATGTAAATCAAGCTAATTAGGACGAGGTGCGGGCACTATTGGTATACTATGCATGAGGTTTGCAACTTGTAGGATATAATTTACATAATACATATGCTTTATTACCCGTTGATAAAATTGTTTCTTGTTTTCAAAATAAAAGCTCTAGCACAAATATAGCAATCAATGCTTCCCTCTGCGAAGGGCCTTTCTTCTACTTTTATGTTGAGTCGGTTTACCTATTTCCTTCCATCTTAGAAGCAAACACTTGTGTCAGCTGTGCATTGATTCTTACATGCTTGCTTATTGCACTTGTTATATTACTTTGTATTGACAACTATCCATGAGATATACATGTTACAAGTTGAAAGCAACTGCTGAAACTTATATCTTCCTTTGTGTTTCTTCAATGCTTTTACTTTGAATCTATTGCTTTATGAGTTAACTCTTATACAAGACTTATTGATGCTTGTCTTGAAGTACTATTCATAAAAGTCTTTGCTATATGATTCAGTTGTTTAATCATTGTCTTTGCCATTGCTTTGAATCGCTGCATTCATCTCATATACCTTGCAATAGTATGATTAAGATTATGTTGGTAGCATGTCACTTCAGAAATTATCTTTGTTATTGTTTACCTACTCGGGACGAGTAGGAACTAAGCATGGGGATGCTGATGTCTCCGACGTATCGATATTTCTTATGTTCCATGCTTGTTTTATGACAATACCTACATGTTTTACATACACTTTATATCGTTTTTATGCATTTCGGAACTAACCTATTGACAGATGCGCAGTGCCGGTTGCTGTTTCTTGCTGTTTTTGGTTTCAGAAATCCTAGTAAGGAAATATTCTGGAACAGACCGAAATCAACGCCAGAACCTATTTTCCGGAAGCTTCCCGAGGCACGAAGGAGGACGGAAGGGGGCGGTGGACCCCCACCCCACAAGCCGGCCCGGCAGGGGTGGGCGGCGCCACCCTATGGTGTGGCCCCACCGGGCCCCTCTGACCGCCGCCCCTTGGCCTGCCAGGCCTCGAATCTTGAAAACCCTACCCACGATCGACGAAACCCGCAAAAACCTTCGAGAGCCGCCGCCATGCGAAGAGCAAGATGCAGGGGGACGGGGAGTCTCTCATTCCGGCCTGCCTTGCGCCCCGGGACGGGGAAGTGCGGAGAGAGCAGCATCTCCATCGACACCACTCATCTTCATCAAGCATGCTGTCTCCCATGAGGAGGAGTAGTTATCGAGGCTAAGGGCTGTACCGGTAGCTATGTGGTTAATCTCTCTCCTATGTACTTCAATACAATAATCTCATGAGCTGCCTTACATGATTGAGATTCATATGATGATGCTTGTAATCTAGATGTCATTATGCTAGTCAAGTGGATTTTACTTATGTGATCTCCCGAGACTCCTTGTCCCACGTGTGTAAAGGTGACAGTGTGTGCACCGTGTGGGTCTCTTAGGCTATATTTCACAGAATACTTATTCATTGTTATGAATAGCATAGTGAAGTGCTTATTTATATCCCTTTATGATTGCAATGTGTTTTTGTATCACTATTTATCTATGTGCTACTCTAGTGATGTTATTAAAATACTCTATTCCTCCTGCATGGTGTAATGGTGACAGTGTGTGCATCGTGTAGTACTTGGCGTAGGTTATGATTGTGATCTCTTGTAAATTGAGGTTAACTATTGCTATGATAGTATTGATGTGATCTATTCCTCCTTCCTAGTGTAATGGTGAGAGTGTGCATGCTATGTTAGTACTTGGTGTAGTTGTGTTGATCTATCGTGCACTCTAAGGTTATTTAAACATGAATATCGAATATTGTGGAGCTTGTTAACTCTGGCATTGAGGGTTCGTGTAACCCTACACAATTAGTGGTGTTCATCATCCAACAAGAGAGTGTAGAGTATAGCATTTATCTATTCTGTTATGTGATCAATGTTGAGAGTGTCCACTAGTGAGAGTATAATCTCTAGGCCTTGTTTCCAAATACGCAATCGTTTATTTCTTGTTATAGCACATGTTTACTTTCACACTTGCGCCCGACCAAAAGCGCTTCACAGCGCTGTTACACTGCTCATATTCATTCATACCACCTGTATTTCACTATCTCTTGCAGAACTAGTGCACCTATACATCGACAAGTGTATTAGGTGTGTTGGGAACATCACAGGAGACTTCTTGTATCGTGATTGCGGGGTTGCTTGAGAGGGATATCTTTGACCTCTTCCTCCCTGAGTTCGATAAACCTTGGGTGATCACTTAAGGAAACTTGTTGCTGTTCTACAAACCTCTGCTCTTGGAGGCCCAACACTGTCTACAGGAAAAGGAGGGGGCGTAGACATCAATCAACAGTGGGATTTGTCCATCCCGATGACGGATAGATATACTCTCGGCCCTCTCGGTGGAATGTCGTCTAATGTCTTGCAAGCATATGAATAAGTTCATAAGAGACCACATATCATGGTACGAGTAAAGAGTACTTGTCAGGAGACGAGGTTGAACAAGGTATAAGTGTCTGAAGTGATCAAACCTCGGACAGTAAAATATCGTGACAAAGGAATTGGTATCGTATGTGAATGCTTCATTCGATCACTAAAGTCATTGTTGAATATGTGGGAGCCGTTATGGATCTCGAGATCCCTTGTGGTTATTGGTCGGAGAGGCCTCAACCGTGTCCACATAGTTCGCGAGCCGTAGGGTGACACACTTAAGGTTTGATGTTGAAATGAGTAGAACTTGAATATGGAATGGAGTTCGAGTATTTGTTCGGAGTCCAGGATGAGATCCCGGACATCACGAGGAGTTCCGGAATGGTCCGAAGAATGAGATTCATATATGGGAAGTCATATTCCAAGTTTGGAGATGATTCCGGTGCATTTATGGAAGGTTCTAGACGATTCTAGAAAAGTCCGGAAGAAATCACTTTGGAAGGCGGAGTCCAGAAGGGACTCCACCACCCATGGCCGGCCAACCCTAGGGGGTGTAGGTCCGGGTGGACTCCACCTAAGGTGTCCCGACCACCCCCTGAAGGGGAAGGTGGGAATCCCACCCATGAAGTGGGAGTCTAGCTTGGGTAGGTTTCATCTTAATATGGAAGGTTTTGGTTTGGGGTCTTATTCGAAGACTTGTAGACCAGGTGTTCCACCTATATAATGAGGGCCAAGGGGAGGGCCGGCCACATAAAAGCCATTGTGGCCGCACCTAAAAGTGGTCGGCCTGCCCCTCTCTGACCCTAGCCGCCACCTCTATCTCGCTCCCCATCGCTTAAGCGAAGCTGCCCAGGATCTCTCCCATTGCCACCGCCACCACGCCGTTGTGCTGCTGCAGGATTCAAGGAGGAGCTACTACTTCCGCTGCCGCTGGAGGGAGAAGGACGTCATCTTCATCAACACCGAGCAGCGTGGCCAAGTGGGAGGGGTGCTGCCCGATTGTGGCACAGTCAAGATCTTCTACGCGCTTTTGCAGCGGCAAGTGAACGTCTACCGCAGCAACAAGAGACCTCTTGTAGGCTTTGAAATCTTCAAGGGTTAGTCTCGATCATCCCCTCGTTGCTTCCGTCTTCTAGATTGCATCTTGGCTTGGATTGCGTTCTCGCGGTAGGAAATTTTTTGTTTTTTATGCAACGAATCCCTACAGTGGTATCAGAGCCGTGTCTATGCATAGATGGTTGCACGAGTAGAACACAATGGTTTGTGGGCGTTGATGCTCTTGTTATCTTTAGTTGGGTACTTTGCATCTTTATGGCATAGTGGGATGAAGCGGCTCGGACTAACTTTACATGACCGCGTTCATGAGACTTGTTCCTCGTTCGACATACCTTGTATTGCATAAGAGGCTTTGCGGGTGTATTTTGTCTCTCCTACTATAGTGAAGATTCAGTTTACTCTTCATTGACAACAATAGTATCACCGTTGTGGTTCATGTTTGTAGGTGTAGATTAGATCTTACTTGAAAACCCTAAACCACGTAGTAAATATGCAAACCAAATTAGAGGCGTCTAACTTGTTTTTCAGGGGTTTGGTGATGTGATATGGCCATAATGTGATGATGAATATGTATGAGATGATCATTATTGTATTGTGACAACCGCGGCAGGAACCTTATGGTTGTCTTTAAATTTCATGTTGAGTAGTATTTCAAAGTAGTTGTAATAGTTGCTACGTGAGGTGAACAACCATGAAGACGGCGCCATGGACCTTGACGCTACGCCGACGATGATGGAGATCATGCCGAGATGATGGAGATCATGTCCGTGCGTTGGAGATGAAGATCAAGGCGCAAAGACAAAGGGGCCATATCATATCACATATGAACTGCATGTGATGTTAGTCCTTTTATGCATCTTATTTTGCTTAGATCATGACGGTAGCATTATTTAGATGATCCCTCTCACTAAAATATCAAGATAATAAAGTGTTCATCCTTGGTAGCACCATTGCCAAGACTTGTCGTTTCGAAGCATCTCGTGACCGGGTGTGATAGAATCAACAAGTGCATACAACGGTTGCAAGCCAGATTTGCACATGCATACTAGGTGGCCTTGTGAGCCTAGCATGTAAAGACATGGTCTCGGAACACGTGATACCGAAAGGTAGAGCATGAATCATATGTTTGATATGATGAACACTTTGAGTGTTCGCCATTGAAATTACACCTTGTCTCGTGATGATCGGACTTAGGTGTGGTGGATTTGGTTCGTGTGATCACTAAGACAATGCGAGGGATATTGTTTGGAGTGGGAGTTCACCTAGATTTTTAATTATGTTGATTTAAAATTTGAACTCAATTTGTCATAAACTTAGTCTAAACTATTGCAAATATATGTTGTAGATATCGCGTCCCCAATCAATTTTAACCAGTTCCTAGAGAAAGAAAAGCTTAAGAGCAACGGTAGCAACTTCACCGGCTTGGTTCCGTCATGTGAGGATCTTCCTCGCTGGCGGAAATCTGCAATATGTGCTTGATGCACCGCTAGGTGACCCTCCTGCAGAAACTGAAACCGATGAAGTAAAGAATGTTTACGCGACTCGGAAAACACGGTACTCTCAAGTTCAGTGTGCCATCCTATGCAGTCTGGAAGCCGATCTTCAAAAACGTTTTGAGCACCATGATCCACATGAGTTGATCAAAGAGTTGAAGACTATTTTGAAACTCATGCGACCGTGGAATGCTATGAAGCATCGAAACACTTCTTCGGTTGCATGATGGAAGAGGGAAGCTCCGTTAGTGAGCACATGCTCGTTATGACCGGTCATGCAAAAACTCATTGACTTGGAAATAGTTATTCCTAACAGACTGGAGATTAATCGTATCCTTCAATCACTACCACCTAGTTACAAGAACTTTGTGATGAACTACAATATGCGGAACATGAACAAAGAGTTACTGAACTCTTTGGCATGCTCAAAGCTGCTGAGATTGAGATCACGAAAGAGCACCAAGTGTTGATGGTCAACAAGACCACCAGTTTCAAGAAACAGGGCAAGTCTAAGGGAAAATTCCAGAAGGGTGGCAAGAAAGCTGCCACGCCTCCTATGAAACCTAAGAACGGCCCTAAGCCTGATCCTGAGTGCTATTACTGCCAGGAGAAGGGACACTGGAGCGTAATTGCTCAAGTATTTGGCGGATACGAAGGCGGCCTTGTCAAGAAAGAAGAAAGAAGGTATATCTGATATACATGTTATAGATGTTTATCTTACTGGTTCTCGTACTAGTACCTAGGTATTTGATACTGGTTCGGTTGCTCATATTTGTAACTCGAAACAGGAACTAAAGAATAAATGAAGACTACTAAAGGATGAAGTGACGATGTGCGTTGGAAACGGATCCAAAGTCGATGTGATCGCTGTCGGCAAACTTCCTCTACATCTACCTTCGGGATTAGTTTTAAGCCTAAATAATTGTTATTTTGTACCGCGTTGAGCATGAACATTATATCTGGATCTTGTTTAATGCAAGACGGTTATTCATTCAAGTCTGAGAATAATGGTTGTTCTATTTTTATGAATAATATCTTTTATGGTCGAGCACATGAAAAGAATGGCTTATTTCTGTTAGATCTCGATAGTAGTGATACACATATACATAACATTGATGCTAAGCGAATTAAATTGAATGATAATTCTACTTATATGTGTCACTGTCGTCTTGGTCATATTGGAGTGAAGCGCAGGAAGAAACTCCATACTGATGGATTACTTGAATCACTTGACTTTGAGTCACTTGATAGATGCGAAGCATGTCTAATGGGAAAAATGACTAAGACTCCATTTTCTGGTATGATGGAGTGAGCTACTGACTTATTGGAAATCATACATACCGATGTGTGCGGACCAATGAGCGTAGCATCGCGCTGGTTATCGTTATGTTCTAACCTTCTGAGATGATGCGAGTAGATATGGGTATATCTATTGCATGAAACATAAATCCGAAACTTTCGAAGTTTAAGGAATTCCAAAGTGAAGTAGAAAATCAACGAAAGTAACAAGAAGATCAAATTTCTACGATCTGATCGCGGAGGTGAATATACGAGTTATGAGTTTGGCATGCATTTAAAGAAATCTGTGGAATACTTTCACAATTGACTCCGCCGGGAACACCACAAGAAACGGTGTGTCCGAACATCGTAATCGAACTCTCTTAGATATGGCTCGTTCTATGATGTGATTTGCAGTTATCATTTTGGAGTTATGCATTAGAGACAGCCGCATTCACTTTATTAGAGCACCATCAAAATCCGTAGAAATGACACCGTATGAATTATGGTTTAATAAGAAACCTAAACTGTCGTTCCTAAAAGTTTGGGGTTGTGAAGCCTATGTAAAGAAGTTACAACCGGACAAGCTAGAACCCAAAGCGAATGCGTCTTCATAGGATACCCCAAGGAAACTATAGGTACACTTTCTATCACAGATCCGAAGGCAAAATCTTTGTTGCTAAGAACCGAACCTTCTTGAGGAAGAATTTCTCACTAAAGAAGTGGCTGGAAGAAAAGAGTAGAATTCGATGAGATTGATGAATCTTTACTTTCGTTATTCAGTGGCATGATCTGGAAACTGTTCTTGTTCACTTCACGACGTAGAAGCTAATGATAATGATCCTTGAAACCCGAGAAACTCTTGAACCTGTGAATCGACAAGAGACGTGCCACTCTGATTGATGCGATCCTTGTCTAAATGTCATGATTGTAGACAACAATGAGAACCCTGCGACATATGAAGAAGCGATGATGAGCCCATATTCCAACAAATGGCAAGAAGCCATGAAATCCGAAATGGGATCCATGTATGATAACAAAGTGTGGACTTTGGTAGACTTACTTGATAGCCGCAAGGCTGTCGAGAATAAATGGATCATCAAAGAGAAAAAGCAGATCTTGATGGTAATATTGCTGTCTATAAAGCTCGACTTGTCGCAAAGGGTTTCCGACAAATTCAAGGTGTTGACTACGATGAGACTTTCTCACCTGTACCGAAGCTAAAATCTGTGAGGATTTTGTTAGCAATAGCTGCATTTTTCGATTATGAGATTTGGCAGATGGATGTCAAAACGGCGTTCCTTAATGGAGACATTGAGGAAGAGTTGTATATGGTACAACCCAAAGGTTTTCTCGATCCTAAAAATGCGACAAAGTAGCCAAACTTCAGCGTTCAATCTATGAAATTGAAGCAAGCATCGAGAAGTTGGAACGACTGACTTTGATAAGTGTGATCAAAGACTTCGGGTTTTTACAGTGCATGGAGAGGACTGTATTTACAAGAAAGTGATGCAGGAGCTCTATAGCATTCACGATATATGTAGGAACCTACGCTATCCACGTTGATTGAATCGATCCAATGAGGGTTTGCAACATTCCCCCATAGATCTTGGGGCCGATCCCAGAGTCGGCCTTGCCACGTTCTGATGTCCCACCAGTCGTGCCGAAATGTGTTGTCATCCCCGAAACACCGTGACGACGACGAGCAACAGTCGAGCCGGGAACAACTTAGGGCTTCGGCTGGCCCTGGTCCTCAGAAACGGCCGGCCCGCAAAGCCTTACGGCCACACGTGGAAGATGCTGATGCAGGCGTGCCACACAACGTATGCAGTCGGAAGGTGATGGAGATACCTCGCTTAGTTTCCTGCATAGCATACACGTAAACATTAAATACGAGCCTCGATCCGGCTCTCGGGTTATCCTGTGAATCGGCTCATGGGAGCCGATCCACCCATGATTCGTGAGGTGCACGGATATATGGTGGTCCTGCTTGATCAAGATAAAGCTAATAAGATCTCTACGACCGATTTGGGGTTTCACCAACGCAATCGGATCATCCTACCATGATTGGGCTTCGCGGCCACGCACGGTGATAGTAAGCCGATCCTAGACAAGGCCTAAAACCAACACGAGGTTGATCCCGGAACATCCTGTCTAGGACTAACGAACGACACCCTACGTGCCGCTGGATCCTCCAACCCTTTGTAAGGCCTAACTATTAACGGATATTAAACTAATCCTTGAAACAAGGAACAGCAGCAACGGATCGAATCTACTAAATTATGATCAGCGGGGTGCCGCCCCTACACCTAAGATAGGTGTAAGGGCGGCTAGATATGCAGGGGTTGCACTACGCAAGCATATGATACGAAGAACTATGCTAACCCTAACACATCTATGATAACTACGTTGCTCGTCATCAAAGGTACGAACAACGCATGAACAACGTGGAGCTTGTGCGCCTAGATCGCAAGATGCGATCTAGGCAGCATGTCCCTTACCGATAGAAACCCTCGAGACGAAGGAGTTGACGATGGCGCCGAGATTGATTTGTGTTGGTTGAACGTTGGTTATTCGTTGGTTGTTGTTTATTCCATAAACCTAGATACATATTTATAGTCGAAGGGACTTTCTAATTGAGGCAAAAAGTCCCAACCGGGCACGGGCCCAACTCTAACTACATCGACACGTATCCTACTATGTTACAGATACAAGGGCAAACTAGCCCAAACTTGCTATTCAAGGCCGATTCACATATATTCTTCAATATATAATCTTCAAGTCCACCTTGATCGCGGCCCACCTCTGACTTGGTCAAATTCGGGTGATAACAGAATCCCACCTCTAGTGGGAGTCCTAGCTTGGGTAGGTTTCATGCCATATGGAAGGTTTTGGTTTGGGGTCTTATTCGAAGACTTGTAGACCAACTCTTGGGTGTTCCACCTATATAATGAGGGCCAAGGGGAGGGGACCGGCCACCCTAAGACCACAAGGTGGCCGCACCCTCTAGTGGCCGGCGCCCCCCTCTCCCAAACCCTAGCGGCCCTCTCTCCTCCACTTCTCCCGCATACGCTTAGCGAAGCTCTGCCCGAGATCTCCATCGCCACCGCCACCACGCCGTCGTGCTGCCGGATTCAAGGAGGAGCTACTCCTTCCGCTGCTGGAACGGGGGGAAGGACGTCGTCTTCATCAGCACCGAACGTGTGACCGAGTGCGAAGGTCTTGCCCCCGTTGTGGCACCGTGATCAAGATCTTCTACGCGCTTTGCAAGCGGCAAGTGACGTCTACGCGGCAACAACGGCCTATACTTGGCCAGGGTTTGGAAATCTTCAAGGGTGAGACTCGATCATCCCCTCGTTGCTCCCGTCTTCTAGATTGCATCTTGGCTTGGATTGCGTTATCGCGGTAGGAATTTTTTTGTTTTCTATGCAACGAATCCCTACAGCTGCACCTAATGAAGGCTCCGCCCCTAATTGAATAAAACTTGACAAGATATTTACCATGTTTTTTAGAACTCAGATGGTAGTGAATCCATGCCGCTCTCGGGGACCTTTGTCTCATATAAGCAGACACACACTTGAGCTTGTCATCTTGCTGCATAGAGGATTGGGCTTTTCTCTCATTGAGAGCATTTACTTATTTGCTATTTACTTTCCGCACTTTATTTTTATTGCAAACTATATATCCAAAATACCAAAACCGTTACTTTATTATTACTGCTTTCTTGTTATTTTTTAACCAATACCTCTAGCTCCTCGTGGGTTCGACAACCTTTCTTTATTGAAAAGTACTACAATTGATCTCCTGCACTTGGGAGCCATCAAGACAATTTTCTGGCACCGTTGTCGGGGAGCGTAGCGCTATTGGTAAGTGAACGGTAAGGAATCTTTTACTGTTTTTATTATTTGCTATTTATCTCATCATGGATACTAGCCATGATGAGGTTGGTTTGATTTTATATGATTATGCCTATATTCAATCTCTTAGTTCCTTCATTGAACACAACCTCCCTAAAAGTAAACTAGAAAGGTTCGGTAAACAGAAAATAAAATAAACTAGAAAGTCTTGTATACGTTTCCTTGACGCCATTTAGTAGTGCTTCCCAAGTTTCAATTAAACCTAGGTCTTCTAGGGAAAAAACTTATCATACTACAATCCGTAATCTGGATCAAGGTATCAACCCTTTTTCTCGCGCCGTTGTCGGGGAAGCAATTTCGCTATTCCGGTAAGGTTACTAGAGACCATGTTAGTCATTTTATTTTTAGTTTTAACTTTTTATTTAATGTTATTAGTTTACTGTTTTATTCTTTACTATAAAACCCAAAAAAAAAATTACTTATTCTTTTACAATCAAAGAAGACAATACCAAAAAGATAAACACTGTGGCAGAAAAGAAGCTTGGGGAATTAATGTTGTGCAGTTGCACACCATTGGGGAATCCCAACAGCAGGGGGGTATGATGATCATCGGTTTTCACCGATAAGAAACCAGATTTAATCAAGATAGTAGGAGAAATGAATGACTTCTGAAGGTGTTGCTAGACGTTTGGCGGGCGCACTACGTCAACAACAACGTGGAACACACACAACACAACCAAAATACTTTGCCCCAACTTACAGTGAGGTTATCAATCTCACGGTTTCTTGCCGAAAACAAAGGATTAACCGTATAGTGTGGAAAGAGATGTTTGTTTGTAGTAGAATTAAAGAGAACAGTAAAAGAGTTGTTGCTGTGGGAGTTGGCAATAAAAGAACAGGTATTTACAGTGTAAAAGAAAGGACTAGGTGATATATTTTCAATTAATTAATACTCATAATTTTTTTATTATGGCCAAATATTTTTTCGGCTAGTACTATTATTTGCGCGTAGTTTTTGTGTCGTAATATAACTATAGATTGGCAATAAGCTTCGATTAATTTACTGTGTCGGCCACGTTCGCTATCACGCGCCCACCGTTGTGCACTTGACACCATGCACCTGCCATGCTCGGGGGCTCGCATGTTGCGGACTCAACATCGTGGACTTAACGCACTCGGGTGCTAACCCACCACGGATCCACTACATCAATTGCGTCCTCTTTATCGACTACTTCCAACCAGGCTCCACGCGACTACATCGACTACTTCCGGTCAGGCGCCGTCGCAGCCGATAAAAAAGCTAAGTGTCCCTCTTCACAGAGTCAATTAACATTTACTTTCGCCACACCCGAATACTCGGGAGCTGCAACATTGTATCATTACAACAAATTCACTCGACACTCGGAGATGCGCCATTACATCATTACTGCAAATACACCAATGGATTTATTTTCTTCGGCTCTGGATATATCTCTCTCGGCTCAGTGGATTTATTTGGTTCGTCTTAGTGAAATTATCTTCTTCGGCTCAGTGGATTCATCTTCTTCGGCTTATTGGATTTTGTCTTTGTCGGATTCATCTTATAAGGTTATAATTGGTTTTCTCTAATACAATAATACCCGACGCAGTTCCGGGTCAGTGGATTTATGAATATTACTGGGTTTATTTTCTTCGGGTCAATGGATTCATCCTCTATGATATCGGCGGATTCATCTTCAATATATGCTTCATATTTAATGTGGATTCATCTCAAATACCTCATCTTGGATTCATCTTCGCGGATTTATATTATATTATTGTCAATGGCTTCATCCTAAATGGCTTCACCTTATATGACGCCGCGACTCCGTTAATTTCTTCCGACGTCACGGCTAACATTCGGGGGCTCGACAACAACTTTGCCCGGGTCACAACTGCAACACGGCGCCTAAGCAACAATCATGATATCACCCCAACAGCGCTCGGGGGCTCGGCTATTTCTTCATCAATAATTTGGCGGCATCTATTTCGCTATTTGGTGGCTTCTACTTCAGCTCGATTTCTTCTCTACACTCGAAGACTTCATCGCGCATCGACTCATCGTGCCCAATAAGCTAAGTGTTCCTTTGATTTGCATAAAGTTGATTATCATTTACTTTCGCCGCACCCGACACTCGGGGGCTGCACCATACTTCTTCACTATACATCCCAGGTTGACAAAAGAAGAACTGCGCCTAGGAGAATCTACTTTAACGAAGAACTCGATAAAATTCTGCAAGGAACAGAAGAAATTTTCTCCAAAGAGAAGCCCGTGAAATTATCTTGAGGAGGAACCAGTAGAATCTTGAGAGAACCCGGCAAAATTTTCTTCGGGGAGAACCCGGCCAATTGTCTTCAGAGAGGATAGGACAGGCAATTGTCCTCAATGAGGACCGAAGAATTGTCCCCAAGGAGGACACGAAGAGAATTATCCCTCGGGAGGACCCGAAGAATTATCCTCAAGGAGGACTCGAAGAAATTTTCCTGAAGGAGGAACTCGACAAAATCCCCAAATCCCAAGCTCAAACCCAAAAAAAAACAAAAAAAGAGGGTGGAAAAATCTTCGGGTTTATTAACTCGTCATTTATTCCGAACAAGAGCATCGGCAAGGTACCTGACGACAATATAGAAGAACCTAATATATTCGGCTATCCCATCACGCCGCGAAAAAAATAGAAGAGCCCAAAAATGGGTCATTACATCAGCCGAACAAGGCACAAGACAATATATTCTCGGAGCGTGTTCGCCGCGGTAAAAACTCCGAATGCCGTGACTCGTAAAAAGGCCACGAAGGTAAGACCCCAGGATCCGTCCTGTGGCGTGGCATCGCACCCGAATGCGCTCTCCCACTCTATCCACATCAACAGATGTGAAGAAAAATCCCGGCGGACGCGCTGTGGATCCGATAATTTTGCTGGAATTCAGTTTCGGTAAGTCCTAAAGCGACACGTTCTGAATTATGCCAGTATCCCGAATTCGTGTCAGGGGACGCGAGTTTGAAGTAGGTTTATCTGGATTTGCCACTAGAGCAATTAATTGGTACCTGATCCGTTAGATGAACCAGCCGCATTTACCAATATTTCTGTACAATATATTTGACGAAGAAAATATAGTGTCTCTTTGGTCTCAAAGAATTTGAAAAAGAGAAAGCATGGAAATTTCATTCGATTTTGTAAATATATAAAGGTTAGTAGACTCAAATCGACTTTGCGACTCGAGTGGAGCCTACTCCCATCGGGAGTGCATGGGTTTCATTAAGTCTTCGAATAGGAGTTGATAAAAAGAGGGGCGGCGCCCAGAAATATAGTCAAGTTCTTCATCGAGTAGTACAACTTGAGTCTATGCCCAAGTACAAGCACTTGCCCATAGACTTGAGGGCTACTCACATCGGGAGCGCTGGCCGCTCACCCGATAGAAAAATAAATTCGAGAATCATCGACATCATCTACGTTACACATGATTTACGACATTGACCTGATGTATTTTTGGATTAATGGCCTCGCTTTGTATTTCTTCGACTTCGGAGATGATTATGCTTGGAGTCTCTATGCAAGTCTTCGACTTCCCTAGACACTCGGAGGCTACTGACATGGGCATACCCTTCGGGTACCCATTATTTGTATACCTGGCTCGGCCCAATATGGAGAAGGCCTAATATGGAAAAGGCTCAAGAAGGCAACCCGAAGAAGTAGTCGACTAGGACTCTTGTAAAACCCTAGGCTGGTTGCATATATAAAGCCAGCAGCGGCACCCGATAGAGGGGGGCCAAGATATATACAGAAGATAGACAACAGATAGACAGCATAGCTCCGCTACGGCGGCACCCTCACACTTATGATCATATACTAGATTGCTAGCAGCACGTAGGGATCCTCAGAGGGGACACAGAAGGCCCGGAGTACGTATGTACCTAATCTCGCTCCCGAATCTCCATCGTCGCTCTTTCGAAACCCAAGTCTACAATAAGTAGGCATTGGCGATCGATCCTCGGCTTGAGTGACAAGGGATTAACTTGTCGATGCCTACAAGTTGTAGACTTAGGTTTTCTGGAAGTAGAGGCAAGTAGATCTCGAAGGGTTCAGCCGAAGCTCGACTGCTAAAAACTAGGGTTGAGTTGACAATGAGATTCGATCATTTCTTTCTCCTCGACTCCCCCTTATGGGAGCGAAGCCGAGACTTTCGATGTACAAGTTACAATACCGGGAGACTCTTTGAGTTCGTCCCGTATAATTACAAGTCTCTATTCCTAATATATCTCTAACTTCCATAGTCGACGCTTTATTGGACTTCTGGGCTTCGTAATCTTCGAATCATGGGCCTTCACTAAACCCCGGGTACCTTCTTCGGCAGGCCCATTGGGGATGCCTATGTCACCAGGTCCATAGTTCACTAGAGATGTCTCTCCATAAAGATAAATAACATGCTGGGTGAACAAATTACAGCTGGGCAATTGACAGAATATTTATATATTGTGCGGGGATAATGGTAAATGGGGCTGGTTCATACGACGGATCGGTACCGATTAAGCGCTCGTGGCAATCCATAAGAACCTGCACCCCGATGTCAAGTCACAGGAATCGACCGGTATACGGCGTAATTAGACGTAACGCCGCTTGGGTCTTACCATGATTTGAATTCCGGTCATGTTTATCGGTACCTAACGCATCCGTTAGGATTTTTCTTCGCATTTGTTGATACGGAAAAAAGTAGTAGAGCATTCGGGTGCGATACCACGCCACAAGGATGGATCCTGGGGACTTACCTTACGTAAATATTACGGCATTCGAGAGATATTTTCAAAAAGACGGATGACGCTGAGAATATTTTGTCGAGTGCCTTTTTCGGCTGCTAGAAACATATTTTCAAGGTCATATATTGACTTACTATCTTGACCTCAGGTGGGAGTACATGAGAGTTATGTTTTAACTCCAAAATGTACAAATTACTCCTCATGTTTTATCGGGTGCGCGACTAGTGCTCCCGGAGTAGCCCCCGAGGCTACGGCCAAGTGCTGTACTTCGTTGTAGGCTCACATTTCTTGTCTTATCATTATATTGTCAGCTTCCCATATTTTTTTTATCGTGTGCGCGACCAGCGCTCCGATGGCTACAGTCGAGTATTTATACTTGGCTGTAGGCTCAACTTTATTCTCCTTTGAACAACCCTGTATTTCTGTCTTCATACTATCCTCTTATCAGAAGTACGAATAACACTTCTGATAAGAGTAGCCCCCGAGCATTTGAGCAAATACTTGTATTTGATCAAAGGCTCCCGAAGTTATTTTGTCTGCATCATCGACATTTTCCCTGTCGCTATTTTTCAAAGAAGGCTAGTCGAAATTTCTCTTACGGTGACATCAGCGCTGACGATGGCCACGAACGTTGTATTGGGAAGGCGCTGGTTCTGTCATGTCACTGACCTGTGGGTCCAAAATGTTGCGCCATTTGGCACGTCACGCAAGTGGGGGACACACGTCCTCCGCTTTTTCCGACACGCGCGTTGTAACGCCTGCCCAGTAACTTCACAGTGAAAAGACTTTTGTACCCCTGTGGACACGTGTAAAGCATCAGATTCATTTCCTTTTCATCCAACGGCGCGACGGATCGATTCCTTGCTATAAATCTTCTCCTTCGTCCTCATTCTCCCCCTTCGCCGCGCCGTTCATCTCTCTTCTCTCTCCTCTACCACCATTGCCGTCCCCAAGCTCTGCGCGCTCGTGTTTCCGCTCATCTTTTTCCACCAAAGCTCTGCTCCATGCCGCCGCGCACCAAACTAACCAAGCACATCGCTCCAGGGACCAACGCACCGGTGGAGAAGATGGAGATCTCTGGATGGGAGAGTTCCAAAATCTCCAACCAGGACCAGAAGACCCACAAGAAGCTGGGGCTGATGAAGAAGGAGGACGCGCTGATCTTTCCTGGCGATGAAAGTTTCCCGACGCATCGGATTGGATACCAGGTAAGTTTCATCGACCACCTCATTCGCGGCCTTTCCACCCCTATCCACGAGTTCCTCCATGGACTTCTCTTTGTTTATGGGATTCAGCTACATTAGCTGACCCCTAACTCCATCCTCCACATCTCGATTTTCATCACCTTGTGTGAGTGCTTCCTCGGGACCCATCCTCATTGGGGCATGTGGAAGCACATTTTCTATCTTCGGTGCAACAGCTCCCGCAATGTCGCCTACAATGTGGGCAGCGTTGTCATCTGCATTCGTCCCGAAGTTGACTACTTCGACGTCAAATTCCCCAACTCCGTCCAAGGGTGGCGCAGGAGATGGTTGTACGTCCAAGAGGAATACAACGACTCCCAAGAATACAACATCGCTCCTTTCGATGGTGCCGCAAAAATCCTCAAGCGCCGATCATGGGACGTCGAGGCTCACGACAGAAGAAAGGACAACTACGGATGCTACGATGAAAGCGCATCCTGAGCTCGAACACCCGCGGTAAGAGCGCCGGGTGTTCGGATCCTGCCATTTCCTTAGAATCGGTGCGGCCCTGAACTTACCAAAAACCCCCTTTGGATATCTTTGGCGAGGAAGATGTTGATCGCCTATCCAAGGATCTCTGTGAAGGACTTGGAGAAACTTGTCCGCCGCTTCACCTCTTTGAAGCAAGAAAGATACTATTCCATCCTCTTGCCGCGTGGAGCCGTATAGTGTAACCACGCTCTACGAAGTAAGTAGCCTTTTCTTTGCGTTGTGTCTTTATTTTCCATTGCTTCTCATTTGCTTAGTATGTTCACCTTGATTTTGCTTTTGCATCAGCCAGAACCACCAAGTTCTATCTTCTCTTCCTCCCCTCTGCGAAGGTGGAGAATTGGATGACGAACCGTCGTTAATGACAGTCGCAAGACCCTCTCGTCTGAGGAAGTGAAGTTACGGGATGCCCTCAAAATCCATGCAGTTCCTCTGAAAAAGAAGCCAGATCGGATGTCAGAATCAATGCGCTCCTCCTTCCGCTGTTCTCTCCAAGACAAAAGGAAAGAGGGATGGTCGAAGATTCAGCCTCAAGCCCACAGGACCACTGCTGCCAGAGAAACGTCTCCCGAGAAGAGGGTGCCTTTAACCCTTACGATGATGCGAGGCTTAGTTGGCTTATGGCTTATTTCTTGTTATTTCTTATTCAACTTTTATTATTGACACTCGTTTTTCTTTTATTGGCGCTTATTTTTCTGTGTTGACAGTGGCGAAGAAGAGGAAAAAGAGGAACCCGAGGTTCATGGGACGGCTCTAACGAGTACCTCCCACACCTTGGTTCTTTCTGAAGAACGCCGAGCTGGCGAGGAATCTTCGCCTCCTCCCCAACAAGATGTGGAAACATCGACTCCTACAGCCAGCCCCCGAGCTCCCTCACCGAAAAGAGCAAGGATTGGCGCTGGCGATAGCCATGCAATTGTTGCGGGGAGTTCCTCGATTCCCTCTTTGGATGATGTAAGTCTTCCTTTTCTTCTTGACTTACTATTTTGCTTTGCCAGGCTAATTTTGATCATTTGCCGAGTTTTCTCCCTTCTGAATTTGTTTTTTGATGCTCTTTGTAGCCTGTGATGAAGCACCTCATCAAGCTTGGGACCCAATTTATTGGGTACCGTGATGCGGCCAAAGACATGAGAGGTAACACCTTCTTTGTTCTGTATAGTCCACTTTCCTCGGCAAACCTCCTTTTGTTTTTGACGACAAATTTTCACCTTTGGACCTTCTTTTTTAGAAAACCTCGACCGAGCCGAGAAACACACTGAAGAGCTCGCTGCAAAGCTTGAGCGAAGCGAAAAGGCTCGCGAGAAAGCTGAACAGGAAGCCGCTACTATTGAAGATCTTCGCTAGAGGCTTCACAAAGCTGAAAATGCTCTGAGTGACAAGGTCTCTCAACAGATAGTGTGCGAAAACGTCATCATAGCTCGTTTGGAAACTCAGAACCGACGGTTTGTTAGTAAGTTTTTACTCTTATCTTCCAAGCTTCTTGTGGGATTAGTTCTCTGCATATTTTGATGAACTCGAATTTTGTTCCAGCAGGAAAAATGGGTGAAGATTTCACCTTGCATGAGGCTGAGGAAGATCGTCTTCTCGACACCCTCTCAGTCCTCGAGCTGCACGGGGATATGGCGCGCACCAATATTTCCGATGCGCGGGCTGCGTTCACGCGCCTCTTCCCCCATTTCTTCCCCAAGCAGACGCAGCCGCAAATTTTCTCCGAGCTTGTCAGACGCTTCCTTCCTCAGGAAGACCTTGCGTTGGCTTATCGACAGGAAAATTTGAAGGTTGGAGTCGAAGGAACCATTGCTCTGGTTGCCGACAGCCGCCAAGATGTCGACTGGGCAAAGGCTGGCGACCCCAAGGGAATGAACAAGGAGAAATGGAAAACTTTGGTGAAGGCTGCAAAGCCTCACTCGAAGAAGATCCTTGCCTTCCTGGGGCACAAACCTGCTGCATCTGCCAGCGCTGCCAAACCGGAGGTCAAGTAGACCAACCTACCCCTTTATTTTTTTCCTTTTTCCTTTTGTAGCTGTCACTGTCCTTGTGATTTGCGACCGTCTTTGTCGACCCATTAGAATTAGCTTTTGTAAGGGGCCTTAACTATGTAAATATCTCAACTATCAAAGAAAAGGGAATCCTTGCTGAATGTTTGATTGTCAACATTTTTCCTTCCAGTTTGTATTTGATAACTATTCCGAGGCTCATCGACCGTCCTCTGCTTCTCCTGCAGCGTCCCACTCTAAACGGACACCTGGTGACGTTTCCTTGAATGATTCTCCGAGTGCTGACTTTATTCAACAAGAGCTAACTGAACTTCGACAACAACTTCAAGCCATGAAAAAACAAGCCATCACTGTCATGGACCAATCCCGCAAATCCTCCGAACGCGAGGAAGCTCTTAAACTAAAAGATGATGCTGCTCCCGAGGCTTCGCGTGCGTTCCAACGAGAAAATTACATGCTTGACCTTATGACCGACGCTGGTCAACATATGTCGGGTACGTGACATTGGTTTTGTCCTCCTCATTCCTTGCGCTCCATCTTACTCTGTTCTGACTTTCTTGTGACGTTCCAGGCTCCTTTATTGTTGCTGCTGCGGAAGATCAACGCGTTGACTCGCGAGTTGAGGTCCTTCTCCGGCTTGCCAGATAGAATGATAGTGATTTTTGGGCTAGCGAGGATCGCACCCGATGAATTGTTCGGTTCCAGGATCGTGCTGCTCAGGTCCGAGAATTTCTTGAGTTCTGCACTAGTACCTTAGCCATGGTGTACAAATCGCTATGTTTCCTCGGAATCCTCAACCCGCAACTCTTCCTGATTTGATGAAAAAGTTCAAGATCGTACATCAGATCCTTGACTTTGTGAAGGTTGGTGCCAAGTTTGCTATGATCTGGCTAAAGATTTGCCACTCGAAGTTGGATCTTGACAAGGTTGTCGATGGTTTTCTTCTCAAGATGTCGAAGAGGAAAGTGAATATTGATCGGCACAATGCAGTCGTGTCACCTGTCGCCGAGAAGATTATTGATGAACTCCTCAAGGTGGATACCTCTTTCTTCAAAGAATACCATTATGCAGATACCTCGGATGCTCCTGCTGAGGGCGAAAGAGTAACAATAGATGATCTGCTATAGATGTTTTGTTTTTCTTTCTATGATGCTTGCTGCTGAGTCAGAGTATATATTGTGAGTCACTTGTATTGTAAACATTATTTGCGAGACTCATGTATAGTCAAAGCAAGTTTATTTGTTTTTTTTCTCTAGCTCCCGAGTGTTTCGGTGGGCGTTTATATGTTTATTATTCGCGAGGTATTTGAACCAACGCAAATAACTTTTGAGTAATATATTGTAAGAACCGAGTATATATTGTTAAATATGCGGGTTCTAAGCCCCTGAGCCTGATGAATAAAAAGATATATGTCACCAATATTTTTACTATATTACAGCATCGCGAGCCCGCCTCATTAAAAAACCTTTCAGCCCCACTCGGTTCCCTGAAAGGAAAAGAGTGCGTCTGAAAAATTGCGAGCTTTTCAGTACATTGTGTGCTTACATATGTAACTATATTTTGGCTTCTATGCATAAAAACGCCAAAGTTGCGCCACGTTCCAGGGGTTTGGTTCTTCCTTCCCTGTCTTCTTGTCCTTCAATCTGTAGGCTCCTCCTGGGATAACTTCAGTAACAATGTATGGACCTATCCATGGAGACTCGAATTTTTCATGGTTGTCCTGGGTGAGCCGAAGAACCAAGTCGCCAACCTGAAAGGACCTTGGTCGCAAGCGTCGACTATGGTAATTTTTCAGATTCTGTTGGTATGTGGTGACTCTCGATAGCACCTCATCCCTGGCTTCATCGAGTGCATCCACATCATCTTCCAGCGCCTTCCTTGAGGTCTCTTCATCATATTCTGCAACTCTCGGAGAATTATGCTCTATTTCTATCGGGAGCACTGCCTCCGCTTCGTGGACTAGAAAGAACCGGGGTTTCTTGCATCGATGTGTTGGGTGTTGTCCGTATGCTCCATAGCACGCTAGGAAACTCACCTGGCCAAGTGTGTCGAGCTTTCTCCAATGGTGTTAACAGCCGTTTCTTGATTCCATTGCAGATGATGTCGTTCGCTTTTCTACTTGGCCATTGGTTTGCGGGTGCGCCACCGATGCAAAGTGCAATTTGATGCCTACTTCTGCACAGTATGCCTTGAATTCTTTGGATGTAAAATTGTTGCCATTGTCTGTAACTATGTTGTTAGGGACACCGAACGGAAACACTATGCCCTTGATGAAGCTCACCACCGATGATGCATCTGCCGAAGTTACTGGTACTGCTTCAATCCACTTGGTGAACTTGTCGACAGCCACAAGAAAATATACGTATCCTCCTGGCCAAGCCTTGTGTAGCTTCCCTACCACGTCGAGACCCCATTGTTCAAAGGGCCAAGCCAATGGTATTGGCATCAGCTCTGCCGCCGGAGAATGAGGTTTTGCCGCAAAACTTTGGCACGCATCGCAGGTGCGCACTATGTTTTTTGCATCTTCTATTGTTGTCAGCCAATAAAAATCTGCCCTGAAGACTTTGGCTGCTATTGCTCGACTTCTTGCATGATGGCCGCATATTCCCTCGTGTACATCCTTTAGTATAATTCTTCCTTCTTCGGGTGTGACACATCTTTGCAATACTCCTGATATACTCCGTTTGTACAGCTCTCCCTTTACCACAGTAAAGGCTTTAGATCGTCGGATGACCCATCTTGCCTCAACTAGATCTTCGGGTATCTCTTTCCTCATGATGTATGCCACATAAACCTGCATCCAAGGAACTTGTATCATCATGACTTCATGTGGTTCCTCCTTGTCTTCCGATGCATTTGCTTCGGGACTTGCTGGAGCCCCCGAGTCTTTCTTGGGTTTCTCCTGCTTCTTCGGCTGCTTCGGTATTTTCTTTGGCTTGGTGGACCTCTCACTTATTTCTTCCCAAAATACACCGGGTGGTATCGGCAGGCACTAAGACCCGATGTTTACCAAAACTTTGGCTTCATCGTTTCTAAGTCTGCTGATAAGGTTAACTTCACAGCCGTCAAATAGTTTTTTGAGTTCATTGTAAACTTCTTTGTATGCAATCATGCTGTCATTGACTGCGTCACACTTGTTCATCACCTGTTGAGCTACCAACTGAGAGTCACTAAAGATTTTAAGGAGAGTGGCACCGCACACCTTTCCCATCTTCATCCCATGTATACATGCTTCATATTCCGCTTTGTTGTTTGATGCATTGGGGAATGTCATCCGCAATATATATTTCATTTTGTCGCCTTGGGGTGACACCAGTATTACGCCTGCTTCAGCTCCCTCTAATCTTTTGGACCCGTCGAAGTTCATGGTCCAAGTACTCGATAAATCTGGAGGTCCCGTGTTTTGCAGCTCCATCCACTCTGCCACAAAGTTTAGCAGGATCTGCGACTTTATTATTTTTCTTTTTTCATATGTGATGTCCCGAGGGGAGAGCTCTATTCCCCAAAGGGAGACACGTCACGTGTCTTCTGGATTGTTCAGTATGTTGGAGAGAGGTGCTTCGTTGATGACTACTATCGGGTGTGCTGAAAAGTAGTGTCGCAGTTTTCTTGCCGTTGTGAACACGTCAGATGCTAACTTCTGATACTGCGGGTAACGTTTCTTTGATGGCGATAAAACTTCACTGATGAAGTACACTGGCCGCTGAACTCCATGGATTTTTCCTTCTTCTTCCCTTTCCACCACAAGAACCGTGCTGACCACTTGAGGTGTGGCCGCAATATATAACAGGAGAGGTTCTTTTTCCTTTGGAGCCACCAATATTGGGGGTGTCGAGATTGTGCGTTTGAGGTCTTCAAAAGCCCTCTGTTCTTCTTTGTTCCACTCGAACTTTTCCCCTTGCTTGATCAACGCGTAAAACGGCAACGCTTTTTCTCCCAGCCTGGCGACGAATCTACTCAAAGCTGCGACTCATCCAGTTAGCTGTTGTATTTCCTTGAGCTTGGTTGGCTTCCTCATTGTTACGATGGCTTGAATTTTCTCCGGGTTAGCCTCGATCCACTCGCGATACCAGAACCCGAGGAGTTCTCTGCCAGGCAACTTTGAAGGAACATTTTGTCGGGTTCGGCTTGAGGGCCCAACTTGTCGAGGTTGTTGAAGGTTTCCTTGAGATCATCGATCAGAGATGATCCTTGCTTTGTTGTTATAACGACATCGTCAATGTATACTTGAACGTTTTTTCCAATTTGCGTGGCGAGGCACTTCTGCATCATCCGCTGGTAAGTGGCTCCCGCGTTTTTCAACCCGAAGGGCATTGTCCTGTAACAAAACACGCCGTAAGGGGTAATGAAAGCTCTTTTGACTTCATCTTCTTCTTTTAGGTGGATCTGGTTGTAACCAGAATACGCGTCCAGGAAGGAAAGACGTTCGCATCCCGCTGTGGAGTCGATAATTTGATCGATCCTCGGGAGGGGAAAGTGATCCTTTGGACAATGTTTATTGTGACACGTGAAATCGACGCACATGCGATGGACATCAGTGTTTTTCTTTGGGACCAGAACTGGGTTAGCGACCCATGTGGCTTCTGTGTGCAGCTCCTTAATGAAATTTGCTTCCCGAAGTCAATTAATTTACGAGAGCATAGCTCTTCGGTTTGGTTCCCAAAATGCATGGGTGTCGAATTGGCCTAGCCCTTGGATCCAGATTAAGGGGGTGCGTCTCAAACGTACCTATAATTTCTTATGTTCCATGCTACTTTTATGATGATACTCACATGTTTATACACATTATATGTCATATTTATGCATTTCGGCACTAACCTATTAACGGGATGCCGAAGAGCCAGTTCCTGTTTCTGTTGTTTTTGGTTTTGAGAAATCCTAGTAAGGAAATATTCTTGGAATTGGAGCGAAATCAACCAGGGTCTTATTTTTCCATGAAGCTTCAAGAACACCGGGGAGAAGCGAAGTGGGGCCACGGCGGCCCAGACACGCGCCGAGGGCCGCGGCCGGTAGGGCCGCGCGCCGCCTGCAGCGTGTGGGGCCCCGTGTGGCCCCACGACCCTGCCCTTCCGCCTACATATAGTCTTCGTCGCGAAACCCCGGTGCAGAGGCACGATACGAAAGGCCTTCCCGGAGACGCGCGCCAGTCGTCTGGAGTTCGGAGATCGCCTCGGCGCCTGTTGGGAGGGATCATCTCTGGGAGGACTCTACACCGCCATGGTCGCCTCGGATTGATGTGTGAGTAGTTCACCCGGACTATGGGTCCATAGCAGGCAGCTAGATGGTCGTCTTCTCCCCATTGTGCTATCATTGTAGGATCTTGTGAGCTGCCTAACATGATCAAGATCCCATCTATACGTAAAGCTACATGTGCGTTTGTTGGGATCCAGATGGATAGAAATACTATGTTATGTTGTTGTCGTTCCAGAAACCCACCGTGAACAGCGACAGGCAACCTGATGAGAGCAGGAACAACTTGGGGCTTCGGCTGGCCCTGGTCCCTCCCGACGACGGCCGCAAAGCTTTACGGTCACACGTCAGACGCGATGCTAGGCGTGCCACCCCGACCTATGCACAGTCGAAGGTGATGGAGATGCCTCGCTTAGTTTCTGCATGCATACCCGTAAACATTAAATACGAGCCTCGATCGGCTCGCAGGTTATCCTGTGACGGCTCATGGGAATGATCCACCCATGATTCGTGCAAGGTGCACGAAATATGGTGGTTCTGCTTGATCAAGATAAAGCCAATGAGATCTACGACGATTTGGGTCACCACATAACCGGATCATCCTACTCACGATTAGGCCTCGCGGCCACGCACGGGATCATAAGCCGATCCTAGACAAGGCCTAAAAACCAGCACGAGGTTGATCCCCGGAACATCCTGTCTAGGACTAGCAAACGACACCCTACGTGCCGCTGGATCCTCCAACCCTTTGTAAGGCCTAACTATTGCGGATATTAAACTAATCCTTGAAGAATCAAGGAGCAACCGTAACGGATCGAATCTACTAAATTATGATCAAGCGGGGTGCCGCTCCTACACCTAAGATAGGTGTAAGGGCGGCTAGATATGCAGGGGTTGCACTACGCAAGCATATGATCGAAGAACTATGCTAACCCTAACACATCTATGATAACTACGTTGCTCGCCATCAACAAGGCTTCGGTACGAGCAACGCATGAACAACGTGGAGCTTGTGCTGCCTAGATCGCAAGATGCGATCTAGGCAACATGTCGCTTACCAGTAGAAACCCTCGAGACGAAGGGTTGGCGATGCGCCGAGATTGATTTGTGGTGAATTGAACGGTGGTTGTTGTTTATTCCATAAACCCTAGATACATATTTATAGTCCGGGGGACTTTCTAACGTGGGAATAATCCCCACCGTGTGCACGAGAAAAACTCTATCTCTTAATCTAGATGCGATCTACTATTACAGAATGCAGACACACTTGGCCAAACATTGTGCATAACGAGCCCGATTCACGTATTTCTTCCATGTATATTCTTTAATCCATCTTGATCGTATTTCTACGACTCGGTCAAATTACGGTGATAACACATGCCCACACAGTTTTCTGGAATTGATAATTCCAAAATCACTTTTTCTTCATCGGGTCATGTCGTGGCGGAGGCAGTCGCGATCCTTCATTTGTTACGGCCATCGGCATTCTTGCGTATATCTTCGGATATTGTCAACATAAAGTAATATAACAAGTGCAATATGCAAGTATGTAGGAATCAATGCACGGTTAACACAAGTGTTTGCTTTTAGATAGAGAGAAATGGGTAAAATGACTCAACAATAAAAGTAGAAGAAAGGACCTTCGCAGAGGAAGCATGGATTGCTATATTTGTGCTAGAGCTTTTATTTGAAAACATAACAATTTTGTCAACGTTAGTAATAAAGCATATGAGTTATGTAAGAATTATATCCTACAAGTTGCAAGTCTCATGCATAGTATACCAATAGTGCAGCACCTTGTCCTAATTAGCTTGGATTTACATGGATTATCATAGCATAGCATACGTTTTTAACCAAGTGTCACAAAGGGATACCTCATGCCGCCTGTACAAGGTCTAAGGAGAAAGCTCGCATTGGATTTCTAGCTCGCTTTGATTATTCTCAACTTGAACATCCATGCGGGACAACATAGACAACAGATAGTGGACTCCTCTTTAATGCATAAACATCAACAACAGATAAAATTCTCATAAGAGATTGAGGTTTGTTGTCCAAACTGAAACTTCACCATAGATCATGGCTTTAGTTAAAGCGGCCCAATGTTCTTCTCTAACAATATGCATACTCAAACCATTTGATCATGATAAATCACCTTACTTCAGACAAGACAAACATGCATAGCAACTCACATGATATTCAACAAAGAAATAGTTGATGGCGTCCCTAGGAACATGGTTATCGCCCAACAAGCAACTTAATAAGAAATAATATGCATAAGTACATATTCAATACCACAATAGGTTTTAAGCTATTTGTCCCATGAGCTATATATTGCAAAGATAAAGAATAGAAATTTCAAAGGTAGCTCTCAAGCAATTTACTTTGGAATGGCGGGGAAATACTATGTAGTAGGTAGGTATGGTGGACACAAGTGGCATAGTGTTTGGCTCAAGGATTTTGGATGCATGAGAAGTATTCCTCTCGATACAGGTTTAGGCTAGCAAGGTTATTTAAAGCAAACACGGTATGAACCGGTACAACAAAACTCACATAAAGACATATTGAAAGCATTATAAGACTCTATACCGTCTTCATTATTGTACCTTTTATCATCATATCGAAACCTATCGCTTGAACCGGCCTCCTCTTTGTCCTTGCCACGGGAGTGGCTCTCTTCTTTGTCTTTGCCATGGCGGTTGAAGCTGAACTGAAGACCGACTTGGCGAAAATCCGCGTCTTGAACACGCAGCAGGTAGATCCTGTGTAATTGTACTAGAGTCGATGGCTGTACATCGGCTTTGTTTCTTAGCTCTAAAGTCGATGTCCGTGCATCGGCTGTATACCATGAGAATTTTTTTTACTGGCCGATTTTTCTATCGGCCCCCAATATTTCACTGCACATGTATCGCACATGTTCGTCTGCACATGTTCGTCTGACTATGTGCCCCCCGAGCCGAATCTGTCAGGTTACTGCAGATATCGGCTCTGCAGTTATCCAAAGAACTATACCTGAACATCGGCTCTGCAGACATGACCAATGCCGATTTCTTCGAGCTCACAAGCCGATGTAAACCCATACCCTAGCTTTCCGTCCCCTGTGAGGTCGACGCCATATACCGGGAGAGCAGGTGGTACGGATGATACAGGCCGATCGCTAGAATCGGCTTCCATCTTGATCATCACCAGGATCTTTCGGCAGTGTCGGAGCCGATCGCGTGGAGCAGCTTCTTCCTTATCTTCGCTGCGAGAGCAGTTGCCCTCGCCTCTACCCTCATCAGGGGGGTGCCCCAGTTCTATCATGTTGATGTTGAACGAGTATCTTGGCTGGCACCTCCCAGGGTAAGTGTCGTTAACCCTGTCAACGGCGCATGACGGTGAATTAGGCACTTCTGGTGTCGCCAATGCGAATGACGACGGTGGACGGGACTGAAGTGGCACTTTTCCTTGGTAGGTCCCACCGGGCGTGCCAGAATGTGTTGTCGTCAGAAACCCACCGGCAGGCAGCGACAGGCAACACAGTAGAGCCGGGAACAACTTAGGGCTTCGGCTGGCCCTGGTCCCTCCGAGCGACGGCCCGCAAAGCTTTACGGTCACACGTGCGTCTGCGAAGTGGGCGTGCCTGACTCTATGCAGTCGGGAAGGTGATGGAGATGCCTCGCTTAGTTTTGCATGGCATACACGTAAACATTAAATACGAGCCTCGATCGGCTCTCGGGTTATCCTGTGAATCGGCTCATGGGGCCGCGGTCCACCCATGATTCGTACGAGGTGCACGAAGATATGGTGGTCTTCTTGATCAAGATAAAGCTAATAAGATCTACGACGATTTGGGGGTTTTCCACACGCAATCGGAACATCCTACGACGATTGGGCCTACATGACCACGCCTGCAGTGTCGTAGTGATCCCCTAGAACAAGGCCACAAAAACCAACACGAGGTTGATCCCCGGAACATCCTGTCTAGGACTTGCGAACGACACCCTACGTGCCGCTGGATCCTCCAACCCTTTGTAAGGCCTAACTATTGCAGATATTAAACTAATCCTTGAAGAATCAAGGAGCAACCGTAACGGATCGAATCTACTAAATTATGATCAAGCGGGGTGCCGCCCCTACACCTAAGATAGGTGTAAGGGCGGCGAGATATGCTAGGGGTTGCACTACGCAAGCATATGATACGAAGAACTATGCTAACCCTAACACATCTATGACAACTACGTTGCTCGCCATCAAAGACGCTTCAGTATGAGCAACGCATGAACAACGTAAGCTTGTGCTGCCTAGATCGCAAGGCAGCATGATGCTTACCAGTAGAAACCCTCGAGACGAAGGAGTTGGCGATGCGCCGAGATTGATTTGTGTTGGTTGAACGTTGGTTGTTGTTTATTCCATAAACCCTAGATACATATTTATAGTCCAGGGGACTTTCTAACGTGGGAATAATCCCCACCGTGCACGAGAAAAACTCTATCTCTTAATCTAAGATGCGATCTACTAATATTACAGATACACGGGCACGCCAGCCCAAACATTGTGCATAACAGGCCGATTCACGTATTTCTTCCATGTATATTCTTTAAATCCATCTTGATCGCGGCCCACCTCTGACTCGGTCAAATTCTGGAGAATACTATGATATGTTGATTATCAATCTATTCCCTATGTTTATTCATGATCTTGCATGCTCTCCGTTATTAGTAGAGGCTCTGGCCAAGTTTTTATTCTTAACTCCAAGAGGGAGTATTTATGCTCGATAGTGGGTTCATGCCTCCATTAAATGTGGGACAGTGAGAGAAAGTTCTAAGGTTGTGGATGTGCTGTTGCCACTAGGGATAAAACATTGATGCTATGTCCGAGGATGTAGTTATTGATTATATTATGCCCCATACTTAATGCAATTGTCAGTTGTTTGCACTTAATACCGGAAGGGTTCGGATGATAACCTAGAGGTGGACTTTTGAGGCATAGATGCATGCTGTTGGATAGCGGTCTATGTACTTTGCATCGTAATGCCCAATTAAATCTCACAATACTCATCATGTCATGTATGTGCATTGTCATGCCCTCTCTATTTGTCAATTGCCCAAGTGTAATTTGTTTACTCAATATGCTATATTTCTTATGGAAGAGACACCTCTAGTGAACTGTGGACCCCGGTCCATTCTTTTACATCAAATACAATCTACTGCAATACTTGTTCTACCGTTCTCTGCAAACAATCATCATCCACACTATACATCTAATCCTTTGTTACAGCAAGCCGGTGAGATTGACAACCTCACTGTTTCGTTGGGGAAAAGTACTTTGGTGTGTTGTGCAGGTTCCACGTTGGCGTTGGAATCCCTGGTGTTGCGCTGCACTACATCTCCTTCGCCATCAACCTTCAACGTGCTTCTTGGCTCCCCCTGGTTTGATAAACCTTGGTTTCTTGCGGGGAAAACTTTAGCTGTTACATACAACATGTACCTTCCTCTTGGGGTTCCCAACGGACAGTGCTTTACCGTCACAAGGAAGCGCTACTACGCTCACGTCAATGCTTGTAACAGCTCTTTCCCAGCGCGGGTGCAGTGATCAGAACACGCTGCAGGGAGTCTTCACAGTCAATCTCTTTACTTTGTTTTTGTCTTGCTTTATTTTATTTACTACTTTGTTTGCTGCACTAAAACAAAACACAAAAAAAAAATTAAGTTGCTAGTTTTACTTTATTTACTATCTTGTTTGCTATATTAAAAACACAAAAAATTAGTTACTTGCATTTTACTTTATCTAGTTTACTTTATTTACCTGTTGCTAAAATGAATACTGCGAGAATACTAAGTTGTGTGACTTCACAGCCACAAATAATAATGATTTCTTATACTTTTATTGCTCCTTTTTGCTACTACAGTAGAATTCTTTGAAATTAAACATGCTTTATTGAATCTTGTTATGCGAGAGCAATTTTCTGGTGTTAGTTACTGATGATGCTGCTGCCCATCTCAATAATTTTGTTGAAATTTGTGAAATGCAAAAGTATAAAGATGTAGATGGTGACATAATAAAATTAAAATTGTTCCCTTTCTCACTAAGAGGAAGAGCTAAAGATTGGTTGCTATCTATGCCTAAGAATAGTATTGATTCATGGACTAAATGCAAGGATGCTTTTATTGGAAGATATTATCCCCCTGCTAAAATTATATCTTTGAGGAGTAGCATAATGAATTTTAAACTTAATTGGATACTGAGCATTTGCACAAGCATGGGAAAGAATGAAATCTTTGGTTAAAATTGCCCAACCCATGGAGTGACTACTTGGATGATCATCCAAACCTTTTATGCGGGAATTGAATTTTTCTTCGCGGAACCTATTGGATTCGGCTGCTGGAGGTTACCTTTATGTTCATCACTCTTGGTGAAGCAACAAATCTTCTTGATAATATGATGATTAATTACTCTAAATGGCACACGGAAAGAGCTCCACGAGCAAGAAGGTAAATTCTGTTGAAGAAACCTATTCCTTGAGTGATAAGATTGATGCTATTATGTCTATGCTTGTGAATGATAGGACAAATATTGATCCTAATAATGTTCCGTTAGCTTCATTGGTTGCTCAAGAAGAACATGTTGATGTAAACTACATTAAAAATAATAATTTTAACAACAATGCTTATCGGAACAATTCTAGTAACAACTATAGGCCATCCTTATAATAATGGTAACGGTTATGGTAATTCTTATGAGAATTCTTACAACAATAATAGGAATACACCCCCTGGACTTGAAGCCATGCTTAAAGAATTTATTAGTACACAAACTGCTATTAATCTGTTGAAGAAAAGCTTGGGAAAATTGATATACTTGCTTCTAAAGTTGATAGTCTTGCTGCGGATGTTGATCTTTTGAAATTGAAAGTTATGCCTATTAGGGATAATGAAAATAAAATTGTTACTACAGCAAATGCCATACAAGTTAGAATTAATGAGAATATAAGATTAATGGCTGAATTGCCTAGGTGGGAAGAGAAGAAAATGAAAAACTAGCTAAAGAGAATAATGTAGCTAAAGTTTGGACTATTACTACCACTAGCAATGCTAATGCTACACATGTTGCTGCACCTCCTACTAATAATGGTAAAGGTGGTGTAGGCAATGTTTCACTTCTATTATAATGAAAAGTACTGGCTTGCTAAGCATTATTTGTGATAAAGCTGCTGAGAATTTTTTCCAACATTGGGGATAATGATCCCATTGCCTTAGATTATAATGGTTTGAGATTTTGATGATTGTCATATCTCTGAAGTTATAAAAGTTTACAAACTTGCTAAGAGTCCCTAATGCTAGGCTACTACAAATTTGACTTCCTGAAACAAATTACCAAATACTCTCATAAAAGCTAGAGAAGAGAAACTAGAGCGAGAAGCCTCTATTCCTAGGAAGCGAGAGGATGGTTGGGAGCCCATCATTAAGATGAAGGTCAATGATTTTGGTTGTAATGCTTTATGTGATCTTGGTGCAAGTATTTACTTTTATGCCTAAGAAAATTTATGATATGCTTGACACAACCATTGAAAAATTGTTATTTGGATGTTAATCTTATGATAATGCTATAAAGAAACCTTTAGGGGAAAGTTGATAATGTTAGCATTACGGTTAACAATAACCCTGTCCCCGTTGATTTTGTTGTCTTGGATACTGAATGCAATGCATCTTGTCCCGTTATATTGGGAAGACCTTTTCTTGAACTGTTGGTGCTACCATTGATATGAAGGAAGGTAATATTAAATATCAATTTCCTCTCAAAAAAGGTAAGGAACACTTCCCTAGAAAGAGAATGAAGTTACCTTTGGATTCTATCAGAACAAGTTATGATGTTGACACTTAAGTCTCTTGATAATACTTGATACACACTTTCTGCTCCTAGCTGAAAGGCGAAAAGCGCTTATGGGAGACAGCCCATGTTTTTACTACAGTACTTTTTATTTTATATTTGAGTCTTGGAAGTTGTTACTACTGTAGCAACCTCTTCTTATCTTAGTTTTATTGCATTGTTGTGCCAAGTAAAGTCTCTAATAGAAGGATGATACTAGATTTGGATTACTGCGCAGAAACAGGTTCTTTGCTGTCACGAATCTGGGTCTAATTCCTCTGTAGGTAACTCAAGAAAATTATGCCAATTTGCGTGAGTGATCCTCAGATGTATAGCAACTTTCATTGGTTTACGTTTTCTCATCTGAGCAAGTCTGGTGCCTGTTAAAAATACGTCTTTACAGACTGTTCTGTTTTGACAGATTCTGCCTTTTATTTCGCATTGCCTGTTTTGCCATGCTTGATGGATTTTTCGATTCATTGACTTTCAGTAGCTTTGTGCAATGTCCAGAAGTATAAAGAATGATTGTGTCACCTCTGAATATGTGAATTTTGATTATGCACTAACCCTCTAATGAGTTTGTTTCGAGTTTGGTGTGGAGGAAGTTTTCGAGGATCAAGAGAGGAGGATGATATACTATGATCAAGAAGAGTGAAAGCTCTAAGCTTGGGGATGCCGGTGGTTCACCCCTGCATATATCAAGAAGACTCAGCGTCTAAGCTTGAGGATGCCCAAGGCATCCCCTTCTTCATCGACAACATTATTAGGTTCCTCTCTCTGGAAACTATATTTTTATTCCGTCACATCTTACGTACTTTACTTGGCTTGGAGCGTACATTTGTTTTTGTTTTTGTTTTGTTTGAATAATGGATCCTAGCATTCATTGTGTGGGAAGACACGCTCCGCTGTTGCATATGGACAAATATGTCCTTAGGCTTTACTCATAATATTCATGGCGAAAGTTTCTTCTTCGTTAAATTGTTATATGGTTGGAATTGGAAAATGATATATGTGGTAATTGGTATAATATCTTGAATAATGTGATACTTGGCAATTGTTGTGCTCATGTTTAAGCTCTTGCATCATATACTTTGCACTTATTAAGAAAATACATAGAGCTTGCTAAAATCTGATTTGCATATTTGGTTTTCTCTAAGGTCTAGATAATTTCTAGTATTGAGTTTGAACAACAAGAAGGCAGTGTAGAGTCTTATAATGTTTACAATATGTCTTTTATGTGAGTTTTGCTGCTCCCATTTCATCCTTGTGTTTGTTTCAAATAAACCTTGCTAGCCCTAAGCCTTGTACGAGAGGAATACTTCTCATGCATCCAAAATCTTGAGCCAACCACTATGCCCATTTGTGTCCACCATACCTACCTACTACATGGTATTTCTCAGCCATTCCAAAGTAAATTTCTTGAGTGCTACCTTTAAAATTTATATCCTCTACCTTTACAATATATAGCTCATGGGACAAATAGCTTAAAAACTATTGTGATATTGAATATGTACTTATGCACTTTATCTCTTATTAACTGATTTACTGACCTGTCTAAATAACCATGTTCCTAGGAGCGCCATCAACTATTCCTTTATTTGAATATCATGAGTTGTAGCTTATGCATGTTCGTCTTCATCTGAAGTAAGGGTGATTTATCATGATCAAATGGTTTGAGTATGCATATTTTTTAGAGAAGAACATTGGGCCCCTAACTAAAGCCATGATCCATGGTGGAAGTTTCAGTTTGAACAACAACAAACCTCAATCTCTTATGAGAATATTATACATTGTTGAATGTATATGCATTAAGAGGTCGCTATTTGTTGTCTATGTTGTCAGTATGGATGTCTAGGTTGAGAATAACCAAAAGCGAGAATTCAATGCGAGCTTTCTCCTTAGACCTTTGTACGGGCGGCATAGAGGGTACCCCTTTGTGACACTTGGTTGAAACATGTGCTATGCAATGATAATCCATGTAAATCCAAGCTAATTAGGACAAGGTGCGGGCACTATTGGTATACTATGCATGAAGCTTGCAACTTGTAGGATATAATTTACATAACACATATGCTTTATTACTACCGTTGACAAAATTGTTTCTTGTTTTTCAAAACCAAAGCTCTAGCACAAATATAGCAATCGGTGCTTTCCTCTTTGAGGACCTTTCTTTTACTTTTTATGTTGAGTCAGTTCACCTATCTCTCCCACCTCAAGAAGCAAACACTTGTGTGAAGTTTTTGCATTGATTCCTACATACTTATATTGCACTTGTTATATTACTTTACATTGACAATATCCATGAGATATACATGTTATAAGTTGAAAGCAACCGCTGAAACTTAATCTTCCTTTGTGTTGCTTCAATACCTTTACTATGAATCTATTGCCTTATGAGTTAACTCTTATGCAAGACTTATTGATGCTTGTCTTGAAAGTACTATTCATGAAGAGTCTTTGCTATATGATTCATTGTTTACTCATTACATTTACCATTGTTTCAAATCGCTGCATTCATTACATGTGCTTACAATAGTATTGATCAAGATTATGTTGGTAGCATTGTCACTAAGAAATTATCTTTGTTATCATTTACCTACTCGGGCGAGTAGGAACTAAACTTGGGGATGTGATACGTCTCAAACGTGTCTATGTTCTTATGTTCCATGCTGCTTTTATGATGATACTCACATGTTTTATACATTATATGTCATATTTATGCATTTCCGGCACTAACCTATTGCCGAGATGCCGAAGAGCCAGTTGATGTTTTCTGCTGTTTCGGTTTTGAGAAATCCTAGTAAGGAAATATTCTGGAATTGAATGAAATCAACGCCCGGGGGCCTATTTTTTCCACGAGAAGGCAAAGAACACCGGGGAGAAACGAAGTGGGACCCACGAGCGCCGACACAGCAGGGCCCGCGCGACGGGGCTGGGGAACCACGCCGCCCTGGCGTGTGGAGCCCCGTGTGGCCCCTACCCTTTCGCCTACATATAGTCTTCGTCGCGAAACCCCCATAACGAGAGCCACGATACGGAAAACCTTCCGAGCGCCGCCGCCGCCAATCCCATCTCGGGGGATTCGGAGATCGCCTCCGACGCCTGGGAGAAGGGAATGACATCTAGGAGGACTCTACACATGCATGAGTACCTCCGGATTGATGTGTGAGTAGTTCACCCTGGACTATGGGTCCATAACGGTAGCTAGATGGTCGTCTTCTCCCCATTGTGCTATCATTGTCTGATCTTGTGAGCTGCCTATCATGATCAAGATCATCTATATGTAAAGCTACATGTGCGTTTGTTGGGATCCGATGAATAGAGAATACTATGTTATGGTGATTATCAATCTATTGTTTATGTGTTGTTTATGATCTTGCATGCTCTCCCGTTATTAGTAGAGGCTCTGGCCAAGTTTTTGCTCTTAACTCCAAGAGGAGTATTTATGCTCGATAGTGGGTTCATGCCTCCATTAAATGTGGGACAGTGTGGAAGGGATATTCTAAGGTTGTGGATGTCTTTGTGCCACTAGGGATAAAACATTGATGCTATGTCCAGGGATGTAGTTATTGATTACATTACGCACCATACTTAATGCAATTATATGTTGTTTGCAACTTAATACCGGAAGGGTTCGGATGATAACTTTGAAAGTGGACTTTTGAAGCATAGATGCATCTTTGGATAGCGGTCCTATGTACTATTCATTAATACTTAATTAAATCTCACAATATAAATGTGTCATGCTCATGTGCATTGTCATGCCTCTCTATTTGTCAATTGCCCAAGTGTAATTTGTTGCAATGTGCTATTTCTTATGGGAGAGACACCTCTAGTAAAACTTGGACCCCGGTCCATTCTTTTACATCAAATACAATCTACCTGCAATACTTGTTCTACCGTTCTCTTGCAAACAATCATCATCCACACTATACATCTAATCCCTTGTTCAGCAAGCGGTGAGATTGACAACCTCAGTCTATTTCGTTGGGGCAAAGTACTTTGGTGTGTTGTGCAGGTTCCACGTTGGCGCTAGAATCCCTGGTGTTGCGCCGCACTACATCTCGCTGCCATCAACCGTGCTTCTTGGCTCCTAGTGGTTCGATAAACCTTGGTTTCTTACTGAGAAAAAACTTGCTGCTGTACAACATCATACCTTACTCTTGGGGTTCCCAACGGACGAGTGCTTTACCGTCACAAGGAAGCTACTACGCTCACGTCAACTGTGCGCAAGCAAGGGGGTGCTCGACAAGTTCCCTGGGTACTCCTGGCATGTTAGCTGGACACCATGCGAAGATTTCCCAGCGCTCATGGAGGAACTCGACAGCGCGCTTTCCCTGCTCTGCTTGTCCCCATATTTGTTGCGATAGCTGTCGTCTTCTTGGGATCCGTCGGGTGAATCTGCACTTCCTTTGAGTTCTTGGAGGTGTCGAAAGTTGCTCTTTAAGCGTCCTTCCTCCATCGGGCATCACATCTGTCAGGTTGTCAATCTTGGCGCCATGTATTCTTTGCATTCCAGTTTCCGACATCACAGCCAAAATCCTTGTCGCATATCACCTTAAAGCAAAACTTCCCCTTCAGTAATTGGGC